>PVKM010028723.1:0-18134 GCA_004027735.1 Carollia perspicillata
CCAAAGCCCAGAAAGAGAGTGTGATTTTTTTTCCCAAGGAAAAAGAATATTTAGTTGCTTGACAGATCCAAATTTAAAAGTGCCCCCCCGGCCCTGGCTAGTGTGACTCAGTGGATTGAGTCATTCAATGCCAGCCTGTGCACCAAGGGGTCGCTGGTTTGATTCCTAGTCAGGGCACATGCCTGGGTTGCAGACCAGATTCCCCAGTAGGGAGCGCTCAAGAGGCAACCACACATTGATGTTTTTCTTCCTTTTTTTCTCCTTCCCTTCCCCTCTCTAAAAATAAATTAAATCTTTAAAAGTGCCCCCTCAAAGGCAGTTAATTACAAAGGTCAACTTTTAGTCTCTACCCACAGAGTCACCATTTTAATGGAATACTTTCTAACTTTAAAATTCTGAAGATTCAATCTACCCCAGGAACCCCCACTTCATACATATTTTGCAATGACTGAGGAAAGTTTTTTAAAACTTACATTTTTACTTAACATAGTATCTGTATATTTTCTCATTATCTCAAATTTTTCTAGTCTGTGATTTTCATGGACTGTTCAGTGTTCCATTACATGTTATAACAGCCAAAAGAGGCTGGGTTAAGCTGCAGTAACAAAGATTCCCAAAATCTCAGTGACTTCAAAGAACAGTTTTTAATTTCTTTCTCACTTTATGTGTTTTTTCTGTGGGCCAGCTAGGGCTCTGTTCCACATTGTTCTCACTCCAGGACCCAGCCAGAAGGAAAAGTAACCATAGAAAATTACACACCAGTTTTTAAAGTTTCTGCCTGGAAGCAACATGTTATTTGCTTTTACATTTCCTTGGCTAAAGCTAGTCACATGGCCTCAGTTAACATAAAGTTGGCAAAGAAATGCAATCTCACCATTGTTCAGAAGGAGAATTGGAAACATTTTGTGGATAGTACTAATGATGACCATATATGGATTAACATAATAAACCAATACCCTATTTTTTACATACTTTCCACCCAAATTTTGCATATGTGGAATGACCTTTCGAATGCATATTTCTTTAAGATGTTCAAGGACTTTCAAAGATTTTCAGGTGGAAATGTTAATGAATCCAGTCAGTTTTACTGACTTGGTGCAAATCTTAAAGAAGTGACAAGCCCCAGGCTTGTGCTTAGAGTTTGACTTTCATTCAGCATTGCTGCAAATAGCACCAGTTCAAAGGAAAGTAGGTAAAAGAGTCAAAATAGTCAAATCTGCTTTTTAGATTGCCTAAGAATCATTCCTCTACTGTCTGCTTTTTCACCAATAACATATCTTCTACGCCTTTGTACAGGAAGATTTCCAGTGTTATAATGTCCCCTCAAGACTTCACCTGTTTGCAAATCCTCCATCAAGCTGTTGCTCTCCTTCCGTATCTGTGCAACGGTCTGAATGCCTCAGTGAGCCCACGCTGCTTCAGGCACTGCTTCTCCATCTTTTCCAGATGAGACCCCTTGGAAACTTGCACCCAGCTACGTATTACTTCTAGCTACAACAAGTGCTCTTACAATCTAATCATGTACCCTTCGCACACAGTGACACTAAACTTATGTAACAGCTAATGGGCTAATGGGGCTAATATCCAACATTAGAGTGAGGGGCTGGCTCCTGTCCAAGGTAAATCAAGATACCCAGGGAGGTAATAATACAAAACATCTTGGAAAAATCCAATTCTGCCCTGGCTGGGTTTCTCAGTTGGTTAGAGCATCGTCCCATACAACAAAAGGTTGTGGGTTCATTCCTGGTCAGGGTGTGTATGGGAGGCAGTCGATCGATGTTTTTCTCTCACACCAGTGTTTCTCTGATATTAATGCCTCTGTCTGTCTGCCTTTCTCTCTCATCATTAATATATTATCAGGTGAGGATTAAAAAAATCAAATTCAAGGACAATCATTGCCTGTAACCAGTTGTGCAGCTGGTATCTATGTATTCTGAATATTGGCTGGATAGACTCAGTCAGTGGCTATTCTGGTTAAGTTATCTCTCGTCTCAACTGCAAGATAAGAGGCAACGTGGTACTACTTTCCATATTACGTAAAAGTGCAGGTCACATTCAAACTATTGCTGTCCTCATTGAAACATCCTACCTACCATTCTTTGTGTATGTTACAAGCATACCTTTAAGTATTTTTGTTATATCTTTTATCGTTTAAGGCCACTTTACCCAAATGGTGTTCCATGATACTAATGTATGTGGGAGGGAGGGGGGAGAGAAAAAAAGTTTTATTTTTTAAATACACTTGAGAAATATTGGATAAAACAGAGATAAACAGGATTCTTTCTTACAAGGCTTTTCAGTGCCTTTGGTATGCTAATATGATGGTAAATTTGCAAGAGGTGCTTAGCGTTTATCAATATAAAATACCACAGTGTATTTTTGAATAAAGAAACAAAATACAGCTGATTTAGAAGCAAATGTTCTGCCTATTTGTTGACCTGCATTCTCTTCGAAAACTTCTCACAAATTTTGTTCAGCATCTCTCTCTTAACTCGTTATCGTCTCCTGGTCTTTCCTGTATAAGCCCAACTGGGAGGGTGGAAGATGCAGAGTAACTGGCACGGGGGATGGTCATCAGGCAGGGCTGGGGTTTTCGTAAAAGAAATTCTAAGTGGTGTAAAAAGGGGAGAAGGAGAAAAGTGAAGATCTTATGAGGGTAGAGGATGTCCAGGATAGTTTAAAGGGGGAAGTTGAACACTAGAAACGGGGGGAAGAAAGTCCTGGGGAAACTTTGAGTTGTGAAAAAATCGTAGATGGAAAAGAATGAGGAAAAGAAAAATTTAAGAAATGATGTTGTGAATTATGAATTGGATCTACTTTAATATTCCTTAAGAAATGCAAGAAGAAGAAAGACAGTGATCATGTCTAAGTATTGGACTGTGTTTGTTTGAATGCTCATCTTGTCGAGACTGGGCAGCCAAGGCCTGGAATTTTCTCAGTTTACAATGGAACACTTCCACGCCAGTATTCCATAAAATGTCTTTAGAGAATTGCTGGCAACACTACTCTTCAAATTTACATAACCAGGAGCAGAGATAGGGAATTAAACAGAATAGTTATTGCTTTGGCCCAATGGCTTTCTAAGGTTTAAAGATTAGAAACAATGGCATTTTTTTTAATTGCAAGGATTGAAACAAAACTAAGAGTGAACTTTTGAGCACCAGACAAATGTTACATTTTAGAAATTTACATCATATCACATGAGAGCAATAGTTTCTTACACAATTTTAATTGTTGCTTTGATTAAAGCCTACATTTGTCAGTTCAGATAGAACTGTTAATAACTCCACTTTGAATTTAAATTAAGCCTAAGCCATCTGTTTGACTAACTATGGATATTAGTTGTGCTAACATGTCATGCTATCTCATGAAATTGTTAGGATTAAATAAATTAATATATATGTAAACCTTAGAACAGGACCTATCACGTAGTTATAACTCCATACATTTAGTTATCATTTTTATAACCAAATTTCATCACCTTAAAACATACTTTCTTGATTTTCTTGTAATGTCTTTGAAATTGGGTTGATGTGGCATAAATTGATTGGTAGAATATTTTTTTTCTTAGTGGTAAATGTAACAAGAGTGTTTCTAATGTTTGTGTCTTTGATTCAATAAAATTTTATAATTTACTTTCTTTTCTCCATTTCTTGGATATTGTACTGTATTTTTCTGTTTCACAAGTGATTACTTTTCTTTTTACACACTGATAGTCAAATACATACCTCGTAAATTAGAAGAAAACAAGTCCACCTACCCTCTTAACCCTACCGCTATGAGACCTGTTGATGAAAAATATTGGATAAGCAATGTTTCAGGTGATGTATTGCCTATTCTTGTACCTTGATAAAGGATTTGAAATAAATAACAAATTAATCAGAAGAAAACCTTCAAGGCATGAGTGATAAGGAAGAGAAGACTTAGTGTTCACAATGAGCCTTATAAACTACATAGATATTTTCTTAATGAAAACCCATGTAATCAGTCTGCTGGGTATACTAATAATCTTCATTTCCTTAAATGTCTGTAGTAGAAACTTTGGGCACATTAATCTGCATCAATTAAGTTTCTTTGGTGACAACCAACAGAAACTAACTCTTGCCACCATAAGCAAAAACGGATATTTTGGGAAGGATATGGACCAGCAAATAGGTTAGACTCAGAAAACCAAATTCAGAGGTGGCTGGAGAACCAAGCTTGGCACCAGGGGAACCTTACGGGTATCTATGGAGTCAGGAACCCCTGGCTTTCTTCCCTAGAGCTACTGCTGGATTAAATGGGTTTACTCTTCTTCGATCTGTGTATCATCCTGGTCAAGATCGAAAATGTGAAGACTGAGCCCATAAATGGCATAGGTCATGTACCTGCTCCTTAGCTCAGGGAGAGCAGGGCACCTTGATCAGAGTCTTACCAAGCTGTCTCCAATTGAGAGAAATGAACCTTAAAAGGAAGTAGGTGCTATTAATATTATCAAGGGAACATGAAGTAGCTGTTGTCTTACCAAAACCGAACAAATGTCCACTAACAACTTGAAAAAACGCAACCAGCAGTGGTCATCTAAGCATGCTCAATACCACAGTCATTACGAAGTTCATTGCAAACTGGAAAGAACCATAAGCACATCCTACAGTTCATATATTCCAGAAGACTTCATAGCACTGTAAATAATGAGGAATTGAGGGCAGCATGGGTGAGGCAGATACCATCCAGCCCAACCTACTGCCAGCATTCACGCCCCAAATGGAGCACCGCACGGGTGAAACTGCAGGCCACAAGGGAAAGCACTTCTGAAGGGCACCCCCAGGTTCCTCCTTTGTCCTTAAAGCACTTACCCAGCAATGAGCACAGAATGATCCTGCAGGTCAATCTTCTTAGCTCATGTTCAAAATACTCAAATTTGTTTTAATGCACAAGATTAATTATAGCTGGTGTCTTGACTTACACATTAGATGATTCATCGTGCGCACACAAACAATCTTAACTGTTCCCAAGGTTGCATGAGTCAACTTGCTCCCATTAACCAGGGTGAATGCTAGCAGGCCTTGTTTCCATTACCTGGCTTTTTGGTATTTTGTTCTGCTCTTACGTGCCACTTTCTCCTTCCTGACTCACCTTTATCTCCTTGCCTTTGCTTTTGCAGTCCTCCTGATTGCACAAACAAATGCCTGCTCAGGGGGCACATGTTCCCTGCTATAGAGAAAAACAAACCAAAGGAGAACTGCTGTGCTTGTCACCTGTTTTCTTGGCAAGAGCAAGACGTTAATTTTCTCAAAGGCAGCTGTGGCAAGAAGCCTGGCCCTCAGGCTTGGCAGGAGCAGAGGGGCAACAAAGGCTTCATGGGGATTTAATTTGCAAAAGCCCCTGGGTGGAGTCCTTCGTGTTTCCATCTGCCACTTTTTTTTTTTTTGAAAGATTGTATTTATTTATTTTTGGAGAGCAGGGAAATGAGGGAGAAAGAGAGGGATAGCAACATCGGTTGGTTGCCTTTCACACGACCCCGTCGGGGACCTGCCCCACAACCCACGCATGTGGCCTGACTGGGAAATGAACCAGTGACTTTTTCTTTTGCAGGATGATGCCCAACCCACTGAGTCACACCAGTAGGGCCATCTGCCACTTTTCTTAAAGGTCCACTTTATTATCAGTGCATGTTTTGAGGACTACTTTTTTCACTCTGACTTAAATACCGTAGTAAAGACATCTGGAGAGATTCCAATAATTTAAAGGAAATTTGCTAAGACAATATTTTTGTGTAAAACTGGTATAGGAGACTAAGAGAAACTACAGAAATTTCTTGCTTAACACATTTCAACATAGGATCAGACAGTATTACTTTCATCTATATTTTGCCTGTTCATTCATTAATGCATATTACATGCATGGCTCTGTTCATGGCCGTGCAGAGGCAGGTCTGACAGTTCCAAGGAGCATTTCCACAAGCTTGGTTCTGAAGCTTTGCCTTGTCCCAACCTGCACTCGGCGACCCGCCTTGTTTCCCATCCTTTGGCTCCCGAGCTCCTGCTTTTCCATTTGTGACCTTGCCTTGCTCCTTAGAGCTCACCCGTGGCATCGGTTTCCTAACTATAGGGTTTTTTTTTTTTTTTACTGCCTTTCTTAAGGAGAGTTTAGGTTTTCCTTCTGGCCTTGTTTCCTTTATCCAGCCCCTTTAACATCCCTTAAACCTTAGGATGCCTACTCACACTGTCTGCCTCCACTCTGTGAGCAGAACTCAGACATTTAATGAAAAAAACAGAACCAGAATGGGGAAAGTATGGTCTATTTAGAAAAGTAGGGTCTCCATATATTGAACAGCAGGATTTGGGTGCACACAGTACATGTGTGGAAATGAAAGACTCTTAGAGCCCAACTTTTGGAAACAATTTTGCAGGCTAGGGCAATAAATAAGATTTTCGTCTCATGCTAATTCCAATCAGTGGTAGTTCTAACTGTGGGAAAAGATTCTACAGCTTCATGAAGCTTGAGTAGGAAATAGCATCTTGACTAGTGAGGCTGGCGTTGACCAAGGGAACATGCATTTACTACCTTCACTGTGAGAAAAGGCCCACAATTTAAATTTTTTAAGTAGAAGAGTTTTTTAAAAATGAAATCCATTTTGAGTTAATCTTTTGGTATGGTGTCAGATAGCAGTCTAGTTTCATTCTCTTGCATGTGGCGTCCTAGTTTTCCGAACACCATTTACAGAAGAGAATTTCCTTTCTCAGTTGTATGTTTTTGGCTCATTTGTAAAAAATTAGTTGCCCACATGGGCGTGGGTTTATTTCTGAAATCTCAGTTCTGTTCCATTGGTCTGTGTGTCTGTTTTTCTGCCAATGCCATGCTGTTTTGATTAGTGTAGCTTGTTAGTATAATTTGAAATCAGGAAGTGTGATGCCTCTGTCTTTGTTCTTTTTTCTCAGGATTGCTATGGCTATTTGGGGCCTTGTTTTGCCATACAATTTTGAGCATTTTTTGTTTAATTTTTGTAAAAAATGCTGTTGGAATTTTGATGGGGGTTGAATTAAGTCTGTATATTGCTTTGGGTAATATGGACACTTTAACAATATTAATTCTTCTAATCTATGTTGGCAAGGATGTGGAGGAAAGGGAACTCTTCTCCACTGCTGGTAGAGATGTAAATTAGTGCGGCCACTATAGAAAATAGTGTATGTTCCTAAAAAAAAAAACCCAAAAAACAATTAAGAATAGATCTACCATATGACATAGTAACCCCTTTTCTGAATGTCTATCCCTCAAATTTAAAAACACTTATTCGTAACAATATATGTACTCCTATGTTTATTGCAATGTTATACACAATAGCCAACACATGGAAACAACCTAAGTGTACCTTCAATGGATAATTGGATAAAGATATTGTACAACAGAATATTACTAAACCATAAAAAAGAAATACTTCCATTTGTAAAAACACAGATGGATTTTAAGAGTGTTATGCTAAGTGAAATAAGTCAGATGCAAAAAAGACAAGAGTCATATTATTTCAGTCATATGTAGGATATAAAACAAAAGGCAACAAATGAAAAAACTCATAAATACACACAATAGAATGGTAGTTACCAGAGAGAAAGGATAGTGGGAGCAGGAAGAAGAGGGTAAAGGGGGTCGAGAATATGGTGATGGAAGGAGACTAGATTTGGGTGCTGAAACTTTGGGTGATGTATTATAGAGTTGTACACCAGAAATTTATATGTTGTTAACCAATGTTACAATACATTTAACTAGAATAATAAAAGCAGCTTAATAATAAAATAATTAAGCTCTTTTAAAAGGAGATTAATTTGATTCTGTACAAAATGGATTAGAGGAAGATAAGATGTTTTCAAAAAAACAAGTAAAAATACTGTTGTAGTCTGGAAAAAAAATGGACAAAATGGAAAAAACTTAGCTCCCAAAGGGGGCAAAAAATAGTAGCCTGGTGGGAGGCAGAGGGGCTGAGTCAGGGTTGTTGGAATTAGCCTGCTATGAGCAGCAGGTCACAGTGCCAGAATCACTGACTCCTTCTCTCTCCTGAGGAGGCACCAACAAGTCAGAACATCTGTTCCCCCATCCTTCCAAATTCCAATAGGCATCTGTATCGAGAGCAATAGAAAACTCTGTCCAATGCCACTTGCCAGTGCAGAGTTTGCCGATATCCTTTCCTGCCAAGCAGTCAGCAGATGAAAGATGGAATGGGTTGGCAAGGCGAAGAACTGATGAGAACTGGATTTGGATGGCAATAAGCATGAAAATACAAAGGGATAAAAATATTGTAAGAAAATAGAATTGGATAAAATATAACAAAATGAAGAGGATTTTGCGAGTGATGATAAAAGAATGGAAAATGTGTAAGTGACTCTAGTTTCAGATCTGAGCAAATGGAGGAGTCCTTAAGAGACAGGGAAGGAAGTTGGATTAAAATGTGGCAGAGAGAGCTAAATTTCCTGCTTCTCTTCTCCTGTAGAGCTAGAGCTGTGGCATTTTAGCTTGGTGTATTACAGCTGAAGTATGAAGCACATTTCCACACCTTTTTGCAGCTGGGTGCCCAAGTCTATAAGTTCTTGCTAACGAGATAGGAATAACATTATGTGCAAGTTCAGGGTTGTACTTTTAAAGAGAAGGTAGTGCCTTCTTCTTTCTTTTTTCCTCCTTCCTGCTGCCTGGATGGCATCTTGGGTGATACAATGAGCCATCTTGGATCCATGGGCAAGGGCGACTCTCTAGAGGTTATAGAGCAGCAAGATGGAAGGATGCTGGCCCATGACACTGCCTCATCAGCCCGAGACGGCTTACACTGGGCTGGTACAGAAGGACAGTGGTGGAGGAGAGTTATCTTCTCTAATTCACTATTATTTGGGGGTTTTGTCACAACATCTGTGCCTACATCCTAACTTCTACAAGGAATGACCTCCATAAGGAATATATTAAAAAGTCCATGCCAGATGATCACGCATTTTGCAATGAGATGATTGAACTTCTCTGTCTAATTTTCTCAATGATCAGAAAAATAGGGATACCAGAAAACTAGAGATAATGAAAGGTAGAAAAAAAATTTTAAAGAGAAAGCATATGGGTCTTGACAAGGAGAGTCAGTCCAGGCTCTAAAACAGAAAAATGCATGAGTATTTGAAACAGGGGAAGATGAGCTGTGGGAGCAAACAAAGCTCATGAAGAACAAATACCAAGTATTGTTTTGATTGTGACTGCAGACAGGTAAACCAGTTAGACAAACTGACTTTTGTCCATAAAACATATGCATCTGAATTTTTGCAAGGCATTTAACAAAGTCTTTCTAAATTCATTTTTGGAGAAAATGGATGGCTCTGTAGTCAGTAATAGCCTGGCTGGATGTATGCATATACAGGTGAGTAGATCATCATAAACATGGCCGGAAAGTATGTGAGCTATACATACATTTAAGAAAAATTAATAAAAACAAGGTCATTATTTTCCAACCCTCGCATTCTAGGTCAGGGTTACAGGTGGCTGAAGCCTCTGCTGGTAGCTGAGGGAATCTACCTTGGACAGGGCACCCTTCTATCACATGGTGCACTCACACCCATACTCAATCAAACCAGGACAATTTAAACACATCAATTAATCCCAAGTGCACATCTGTGAGATGTGGGACAAAACCAGACCCCCCCAAATCCACACAGACATAGGGAGAACAGGTAAGCACCACAAAAACAGTGGCTCCCACGAGGAATCATTTTCCCCTCGTTGACATTATATCAAAACAACAGTGAATGAAATATCATTATTCTAGGACCAGCTGTACTCCATTGATGGAAGCCTAGAGTGTGTGGCAGGGAGAGGACTGAACTGATTTATCTGCACAAATGGAATATTATGTTCTATTTGTGGTGCCTCAAAAAGAGGCATTGTCAGATTGCAACCTGTGCAGAGGAGAGCGACAGGATAAATTGGAAATTAAAGGAGCAATAAAGAATGGGCGGTGTTCAACCTGAATAACTGAGGGCTTGGGTAGGGGTTGTAATATGGCAACTGTCCTCAAACATCTTAAGACTTTTCCCTGTAGAATATTTTGTGTGGTTCCATTAGCTGTGTGTATTTTCCGAGGTCACAGCATGATGATTCAGTGGCAGATCAGTACAGGAACTCAGATTTCCTAAGTGCTGGTCTCCGTAACATAGATTCCTACCCCAGGGCCCTCCTAGTGAAATGTCATGAACGTGCTGCTTTTGATTCTGGCTTTTGAGACATTATTCCTTAGTGTGAATACATTGATTAGACTCTGCTCCAGAAGAAGAGAGTATTAGAATAAGAGGCTGAGGGTGACAGATCCATGCCCCTCCCCAACTTCCTCCAAGGACTCCTCTCCTGTGCACCATTCCCACCTGCAACGATACCCTGACTTCTACTCTGTGATCTCAGCAGCTTATTAAGAGAAAATGAAGCTGCCTAAACTAATTGAGAGGTGGTTTGGTAGTGGGTAAAAGTACTCTGGAGTCTAGGATCAGGGGATCTGAATTTATATTCTTTCTTTCTCTCCAACAAAGTGGATGACTTTAACCAAGATATTTAATTTCTCTGAGTTACAGTTTCTTCAAACAAAGGAATTTGAAAATATTTGGGGGATCTAAAATTCTATGATATCAATTCATGTGAATTTATGTTTTTAAGAGAGGGTACTTTTATCTTCAAATATTTCCCTACGGGACCCTCTGGTCTCCCAAAGGTTCACATTCTATTCTCAGTCGTGCAAGTAGCTCTCCTGCCTCTCTCTTTGCTCCCCATCAGCTGACTCATCTTCTCCTTCCCTCTCCACCTGTCCAAATGCCACTCACCCTCCAAGTTCAATGCAGAGTTCTTCCTGGAAGTCCAATAATACTTGCTGTCTATACCTTGACTAATAGAACAAGCCAGAGTCTTTTGGGGCAGAAAATGAGTAAGCATAGATTGATTGCTGATCTGAAAAAATTGATTCATAGTAGTAGAATTTGAGCAACCTGACAGGCTATTAAGTAAGTACTTGAGAGGCCAACATATTCCCATGTCCCCCTCAATCATATATACATATAAGGTTGGCCTTGGAAGTCCCCTGTCTGGGCAGGAGCAACAGAGTACCACACAGAACTCCTAGAACAGTGGGAAAGGCTCAGCTCTGTCTACCACATCACCATCCATGACAAAAATATTTATTGAGCTCCAACTTTGTCCCAGCCACCATGCTAAATGCTTTACATGAATCATCTCATTTGATCTTCATAGTAATCTTATAAAGTACTGTAGTTACTATTATTGTTCCTACTTTACAAATGACAAAAGAGAAGCCTAGAGGGTTTAAATTACTAGCAAGGTTACTAAGTGTGAGTAGTGACGCCAAGAGCCAAATCCAGGCTGTCCGATGCTCGAACTTGAGCTGTTAGCCCAGATACCAGACAGCTCCTTACAGTAGGCACGGGCTTCTCCCTCTGGGAGCACAGGGCTCAGGGAGAGAGACTTCTGGTCATCTGAACACAGCCAGATACCGCTGGGCTAAGTACAAAGTGCCTACAAGGACACACAGCAGGGGCAAGGCAAGTCTCCTGAGAACAAGTGGTTTTTATGCAGTTTTTCCCAAGAGAAGCTGAATGAGCTGAAAGAAGCAGAGTGTTCTCCAGACAGAAGACATAGCAGAAGCCCAGAAGCAAGTGAAAGAGGGAAGACCATGTCTTATTTGCATAAGTGCAAGCAGTTTTGTATGACTGCAGGATAGGGGGCAGTTGGAGAAAGGCAGGGAAGGTGGGGGTGGGGCATCGCATAAAGGTCCTTGTATACTCATGTAAGAAATGTGGGCTTTTGTGTGAGAGTAGTGGGAGTCATCGAAGGGTTTTTCAGCAGGCAGTGGTATATGATCAGATCTGTGCCTTAGAAAGAGCACTCCACGTGCTGTGTAGAAAATGGATGTCCCAGCGCCCTTCCTCCTCCATAACAGAACTCCCAGCTTGTTCTGAGTGGCCATATATATGGGGGTTCTTCAGGGAGCTGGGCTTCTAGAAAGGTTTCCTCCTGCCTGAGTGAAGCTCCAGAGAAGAGAGGCTTTCATATCTCCTATGTTATAGTGACTGGATATGACACCAGAAATGAGCATGGTTATCCATCTCCTGGCCTGAGGATGAAGCTACCACACGGGGGAGTTTGAGACTAAGAGATGCAGCGGGAAGTGGTGCCAGAGCTCTTTAATTTGCCAGGCTGGGGCTCTTTCCTCTCATTGCTGCTACAGGGAAGCTGAGAGAAAAGGCTTGCTACCACCACACAAAAGCTCTCTCTTGTCATCGGCTGGGGATGTTCCTCCTGCTTTTCCAGACTCACACACTGTCTTTCTCCTCCCTGTTGCAGCATGTAGGATGCATGAGGCTGACCTCTAGGGACTGCATCAACAGGCTTACCTTCCCTGCAGCTTCCAGGTGTGCTGGGCAATGGGAGCACCAGCAAGAGATCAGAGAGAGGAGGATAGTGAAGCAAGAATCTTGATTTCTTTAGCTCCTCCATCTGCAGAGGGCCACATCCCTTGTGTAGTTTCCCGCTTCTACTAGGGAAGTATCTCTCAGTCTCTGAATCTTAGGAACTACTTCCTCAGGCCTGAAATGAGGAACGCTGCCTTACTAGCTGAGAGCAACTACACTCTTCCCTGTGTTCTCTCTATACTCTGCCCATACCTTTGAAAAGAATTCCTGTATTAAACTCTAGTCAAAGTGTCCCAATATGGGTGTGTCATCACTTTCATGCTGGGATCCTGTCTATGATCATTCTTCATTGTGTTCATCTGAGGCATTTGAGAAGCAGATGCCAAGACAAGTCCACATGTATAAGGAACCTGATGAAAATCTGACCCAGAGTGAAGGAGAATGGGAAGGAAGGTTGGACAGAAGCAGTCTAGACAGTCATGCACTAAGGAAGGTTTGGCAAGGCTGCTAAAGGTTCTCAATCCTATCAGCCATCAGAGTCCCAGGTCTCTCAGGAATGGGCCTGTCTTAGCACTTCTGCTGTGCCTAGTCCATGGTGCAGAGCAGTCCATGGGGCATGTGACCCCTGTACAGATGTGGCAACTGGTTTGAGAACACAGCCTCCCCCACCATGGTGGAGAGCTGTGAGGCACATTCCTGTGGCCACCACACTCATCCTATGTTTTAGCACCACCTTAAAGCTTGTGTATTTCCCCCGCCTCCTGCCCTCAAGACTCCAATTTTTACCTTGTATGTACTTCCCTCTCAAAAAGATGGTGTTAAAGCTCAAAATTTGTGTTCTCACCCCAATGGCAATGCTGGGATACCCCACTAGGGAAAGGCTGGCTGGATGTCTCCCAAATGGCCTTTGAGGGTGCCATTTATAAACTTACAGATTTATAAGCATCATCAGTAAGATAATTAGTCTGGTAAGCTCAAAATTTAATTTTGTCAACACACCAGGCAGTTAATTTCCCAGGGCAAGCTCATGCTAATCATGTTCAAGAGGCTGATGTAAAACAAAAAAAAAATCAGAAGGCCAAGTTGATTCACTTTTCATGAGAAACCACCTTTAAAAGGACTAAGACTATGTGGAGTCTCTAGGATCAATACATGACTTCCCTGCCAAAGCTAGATATTAATCAGGAAATGGCTCGGTGAGTGTGGCATCAGCCCCGGGGAATTAGGTGAATCAAAGTTTCAGCAGCAGACAAGCTGGTCTGGTGCATCATAGTCTTACACAGCGAGTCCAGCAGGCAGGGTCTGAATTCTCAAAACACAGTGGTTATTACCCTCTAGATACGTCTACCTGTTAGGAATGGTGTTACATGCTAAACATTCATAGGCTAAGTCTTTTTCTCCACTGGACAGGGTTTGAACACTACAACATTTATCTCCGTGTCTCTCTTTTCTCTGTTTCCATGATTGTCCGTTGCTACTGCCGCTTGTCTTTTCACCACCCCACCTTTCACCCCAGCCAGGCAAGAGCCATCCTGCCTTTATTCTACTGACCTTTAACAGCTAATCCAATATATGTTGGTATTGGAGTTTAGTACTCAAAAAGTCAGTCCTATTTTTTCCATTTACAGTCTGGGGGTCCCTAAATAACAACAGTAGTCAAGTACTATCAACAAAGCTTTTTCTCTTTTCAGAGCTCTCAGCTAGAAAGAGGGGCCAGGGTGTATTCCCTAGGTCCACTCAGTTTTCATCTCTGGCAAAAGGCAGCCTCCAACTATGTTTCCCTTCCCCATTAATGGAGCCTCAGTGGTTCCCTTTACCAGGGGTGTGTCTGGGAAGAACCATCTGGAACCCCTAGCCCTCTCTGATTTTTTCCCTGTTTGCAATAGAAATGTAGTTTCATCACATTTAGTTCTACAGCCAAGTAATTCTGCAGGCAGACTCCTGCCTCCAAGAAGTCTTCCCAGCCCTTCTGGCAAGGAGAAATCTCTTCTCCCAACTTGGAAAATGGCCTGAACCATGATGCCAACTATCCTGGGGTATATGCAGATGGTAGAAACACGCACTTTTAGGTCTTTCTGAGGTCAGACTGTCCTCCTCAGACGTAGCTCACATTGCTCTTGTCATCCTTAATCTATTCCACCAGACCATTAACAATTGCATCTTAAATCTCCCATTCCACTTTGTAAGGAAGGAGCAAAATGAGCCTTGCCCCCATGTCTCACCATGGTCTTTGTATATTTGATGCAAGTCCACATCCGCCAGCTGGAGGCGCATCTCCCAGTCCAGTACTCGGCTTCCTCAGGCTAAAAACCTGAAGTGAAAGCCCCAAGACTCATGCCTTTCCAGTCAAATACGGGTGGAGCAGGGATGAAGTTCTGAGAGCCAGGAAACGCAGTTTCAGACTGGTTTTGTCCTAAACCAACTCAGTAGCCTTGAACAAAACATTTAATCCTGCTAGAACACTGTTGCCCCCTGCTTTTAAAATAGTAATGCAAACATTTGGCTCCCCTTGCCTCCAAGGTCTCTTCAGAGGTAAAATATGATAATGATTGTGAAAGTGCTGCAGGAGATATAAACAATACAATGAGCTCTGACAAGGTTGAGGACTACATTGTGCTTCTTTGATTTCTGCAACCTAAAGGAGTGTTTGTGTTTAATCCAAGAAGGAGCCTTCAGCAAATCATGGGAAAGTGATTAAAACAAAAATAGAATACTCCCACTCATCAGCTCCCTGGGTTCCCTCCAACCTGGTGTAGCACAGCAGAATCTGAAGGGCTTTGTGACTCTATTATTGGGGTCACCCAAGTCCCTAGCATCTCCTGAGAAGCTTAGGACTTGACTGAGAAATGCTTTTAGTCATAACTTTAAAGGATGAGAAGTGTGTTAGTTAGGAACCATGATTTCCAGGGATAGAAACCCATTTCTAAGTAATCTGGTTAAGCTATGGGAATTTATTGGAGGTAGATTCTTATAACTCTAGAAAGGTTCAAAGTGCAGCTGGACCTCGGGTACAACAGAACTGGGGGCTCGAGCTCTGCTGGTAGACTTTTTCTTCATCTCTCATCTGCCACTCTACACTTCATATTCTTAAAAAGATGCCTTTGGAGAGCTGTACAGCATGACTACTTTCAGGCACCAGGCCTCCCATCTCATACCTCATCTCCCACATGGAAGCCATGGTCTTCTCTTAGTTCCAGCTTTAAAAGTTCTGGGAAATGATTCTGATTGTCTGCTTTGGCTCAGATGGTCCATCATGGACCAATCAGCTATGACCAGAGGACAAATTACCACGAGTGACCAAACTGAGATTAAAAAATTCAGAGTCCCACCCCTGTACCAGTGACTGAAAGTCTATATAATGGTACCTAATGGTAGGAGTCAGTGTTAACAGTCCAGACATGGTCCAAGGGGACAGCTCTGTGATAGAGGATCATTTACAGAGAAGGTGTATCATTGGATATTGGAATCAGTTCTATTGTAAGGAGTGAAAGGAAACTGCTGTTAATGCCTCTGTGTTTGTTTTCATCTAAACTGGAGTCATACTTGTCCAAGAAACACAGACACTGAATGCTGGTTCTACCCAATACCACGCTTGGTTGTGCCGTGCTCAAAGCAGGTGAAAACTCTTGGGGCCTTGCCTGGTTCTTCTGTTAGATCAGTGTAGGCTCAACAGCTCAATACTCATGTGAGGGGGACAGTGAGAGAGGGAACAAAACCCTGCCCAGGTATTTGCCAATGTATCTCTAAGGATTTTGCCTGCATGGTGATACAGATGTGTTTATCCTTCCTCCTCTCCCTCCTAAGCATCTCAGGACATAGTTCAAACCACTAACTTTGTACTAACTTATTTCCATGACAATAAATCACTACTCTTTTCTTATTTCCCTTCCTTCTTCACTGACACATGATATGGAAGGAGCAGTGAATATCAATACATTTCATACCAAGAGTAGACTTGTATGAACAGGAAAAACGTGCCTCATTAACTATGATCAAACACTAGAAAAAAAAACAACAAATATATACATGAAGAGGTTGATCTCCCCTCACCCCTCTCCCAGAGATATAAATTACATTTAATTGTTCCAAAAGGCAGTAAAGCAAATATGACTCATTTTAAAATGTTGTTAATTATATACCAAGTCCTGTTATATGATTATATGATTACATGATTTCTTCTTTAATACTAGGATATCTTTCATAAAGACTTTGTGCTTTAAGGACAGAGACTTCACAGGGGAATTTTCCAGAAGACCGTAGTCAACCGAGAGTTACATGGAAAATTTCCATGGTTTCCAAAGGTGAAAAATGTCTTTTTTACACGAGAGAACTCCTAGAAGCACCAACAGAGTCTATATGAGCATCTTGGCAAAAATAGTTATATCTGATGACCTAGCAATCCTAGAAAAGAAGAGTGAAAAAAAGGGAGAGAGGATTCTTTGTTTTGTTTTTAGTATAACTCTTTTGCTTTCCTCATGTGACAATGTGAGCTTACATTTGGGTAATTTCTCAGAGACATAAAATGCTGTGGTGGAAATAAAGTCTCTTCACTGAGTTCTGGGTTTATATAAAACATTTGATCACTGAAAGAAACAGGTTATGTGTAAGATTAACCTCATCCGAAAAGAATTTAAAAAATGACTGAATCGCAAACTGTGTAATGATCAAAATAACTCATTTGGTAAATGTAGTGTTTGAATGGTGCCCTCTCCCCCAAAAAGATATGTCTACATCCTAACTCCCAAAACCTACAACTACAACCTTATTTGGGAAATGGTTTTTTGAAAATGTAATTAAAGATCTTGAGAGAAGGAAAAAAAGGAGGTGGGCCCTAAATCCGGTGTTCAGTGTCCTTTGAAGAGACACAGCACAAACACACAGAAGAGGAGGCGCTGTGACTGTGGAGGCAGAAGCTGGAGTGGTGCGGCCACAAGCCAAGGGATGCTGACAGCCACCAGAACCTGGAAGAAACCAAGAACAGGTTCTTCCTCCTAGAACCTCTGGAGTGAATGGGGCCCCCGACATTTGGATTTTAGATTTCTGGCCTCTCTGGAAACATGACAGCACAAATTTCTGTTATTTGAAGCTACCAAGTATGTGGTAGTTTGTAACGGCTGCCCCAGGAAACAGATACAGTAACCCACACAGAATATGAAGCCAGGAGACATAAAGAAGAATTTAACGATTCAAAGGCACAAGCCTGCTGCAAGAGGACTGAACCATGGTTGGCATCCAAACTCCACACTTCCTGCAGGAGCTGTCTGTGCCCAAAGGTTTAGATGTCAGTGTCATGCACTTCCTGCCTGATGGTACAGGCCAAGGAGAAATAATTTATTCACCTCCTACCATGTGCCAGACCCTGTGCCAGTGCCGGACCTCTACATTATCTGTGGGAGATTGTGTTACCGATCACCTGTATTCACTGGCCCACACCTGCCGACACTTCAGATAAAGGTTGCTCCATCAGTTAGAGCCCCAAGGTGAGGATGGTGCACAGGCGATGAGCGTACAGTGTGAGTGAAAACCAAACCACAGAGTGTTAGGGCTCATTTATTGCGGCAGCACAACCTAGCCTGTCCAGACTGACAGCGAATCTTGCCTAATCTTAAGAACCTCATGGAGTAGATATTTTCATCTTTATTTGAGAAATAAGAAAACTGAGACTCAGAGAAATGCATTATCTTGCCCAATGACACACAACTAGGAAAAGGCAGAACCAGA
>PVKM010028724.1:0-18137 GCA_004027735.1 Carollia perspicillata
ACTATCATGTGGTTAAATGCTCAGTAGCACCGTTATTTTTGCTACAACTGCAAACCATAACTATTTCCCATTAAGTTTTTTTGCGGCAAAATTTGTGTACAAGACTATATATATTTCCATTATACAACCTTATCATTTGATATCTGTGTACACTACATAGTCTTCACCATGGTGAGTCCAGTTACCATCCAACACCATATAGTCGATCCCCTGTGCCCCTTCCCCTCTCATAACCACCAGCCCATTCTTTGTATCTATGAGTTTGTTTTTGTTTTGTTTTGTTTGTTTGTTTAGTTTTTTTAGACTCACTTACAGGTGAAATTACATGGTATTTGTCTTTCTCCATCTGACTTATTTTAGTAATTTCTCTTATGAATTTTGAATAGCACTAATTCTTTGTAACATTCACTTGATATTTATCTCTGTGCTAATTAGGTATGTTTCATATTATTTATAGAAATTGTATATCAATTTCTTTAAATACTTTATAGAAATGAATTTACATGCATATGTATATATGCATGTCATAAGTGTACTCTCACTGAATTTTCACAAACACGATGCTGCCATGCAAAAATCATCCAGATCAAAAAACCAATATCCCAGAAGCCCCCCTGGGATTCCCTCCTGGGCTCTGCAACGCTCCAAAAGATAACCACTATCTAGAAGCTATCTAACTTCTGGAAGCAAGTTATACCATTTGTTAACTTTATTACTTGTGTTATTTTTGGACAACCATATGAAATCTTTTCTTGAGGTCAGAAACCATATGTCGTACATCTCCTCTCACTGCAAGAACTACTTGCTAAATATGCATGTTTTTCTTCTTTATTCCCATTTTGCTCTGTTGTTACTTGATTGCACCTGTCTGGCAAAACCCCAGGCCTGAACGTGCTCCACTGCCTGTCTTCTTCGCATCTGTACAAGGACGATTAGGCGGTACTAGAGGAGCCCTTTCATCCTCTCAGACTGAGGCCACAACATCACCATCTCCTGCCTTCACTAACACTCACTTTCGCCCAGCCAACCTTTCTGCTTTTTCTGATCAGCTGTCTTCTACCCTTCGTAGCAGCTATTTCAAGCCATCTACCCTTAATCAGACTTCCTACCCCAGGGCTTCCCTCTTGAGAGTCAACAGGTAACCATATAGTATATGCCAAAAAGGAAATTCAAGCTGTCAGAATTTAATCAACATCCTGTCACCAAATGTACAAATAAATTTGCCTACATTCTCACCTAACTCACT
Source organism: Carollia perspicillata (assembly GCA_004027735.1). Classification (NCBI taxonomy): domain Eukaryota; kingdom Metazoa; phylum Chordata; class Mammalia; order Chiroptera; family Phyllostomidae; genus Carollia; species Carollia perspicillata. The sequence goes on from PVKM010028724.1 coordinate 1,247, forward strand.
ACCTGCGGTTTCATTTCTGCCTCTGCTCCCTCAGTGACACCTCATTTTACTTTGTCAGGGTTCATCTTATTTTATCGATGACATCCTCTCCTTTTCTCTGGCTCTGGTGGCCCTTCACCATTGGGATTTAAATGTATTCAAGTCCCTACTATCTTTCAACAAGATACTAACAAAGCCCTATCTGAAACCCACATTGCTCCTCCGTCACCACCCCATTTCTCTCCCCTCTTGTAATCAAACTTCTTTATAGAGGTTCTTGTCTTCAGAGATTCTTTACACTTCTTGTCTCCAGTTTCTTGTCCCTGCTCTTTTCCAACCTACTTCAGTCTAGCACCACCTCCACTGTCTCACTGAGGCTCCTTTATCAAGATTCCTGATGATGTCCTTGTGGCTTAACTCAATGGGCACTTTTCAGAGCTTACCTTTCTCTGGAGCACTGGACACCGTTGATTATGCCTTCTGCTAGAACCCACACTCCTGGTTCCCCACTACCTTGCTGAGAATCTCTTCTAAACCTCCTTTTAGGGCTCCTCCTCCCTCTTTAAATGTAGATGTTCCTCAGAGTTCTTGCCTAGGACTTCTTTCCTTCTCATGCTGCCACAACCAATAGGATTACTGTAAAAAGTATACATATATTTACAACATTGCCTATGGTTTGGTTTTAATCAAATCAACACATATTGGGGCAGTTGTTTTATGCTCACAAAGTATGACATGCTTTAAAATAGATCCTTTCTACTGTACCAATAATAACATCTAGAATTCATAGACTCCCTTTTAGATATAAGGTATAACTATTTTGAAATTTATTTTTTCTGATTATAAAATAATATTCTCTCATTAGAAAATTTAGAATAGATTTATAAAGTATAATGTGATATAATAGAATAGAATAGAATAGAATGGGATATATAATAATAAGTTTTACTACCCAGAGATAATTACTATTTACTTCTAGCATATATCCTTCTAGATATACTATATACTCTCACATATAAACACCTATACTCACATACATGCTTTGTACATAGTTAAGATAATTGTATTTTTCATTTATTTGTATAATTGGACATTTTTGTGTCATTAAAATTATTCCTACTTTAATGGATCTATACAGTCCATCATATGAATACAGAATAAAATATTCAACATTTACACATATTACTAAGTATTTAGTTTTGTTATTTTTTATACCTCCCACCCATTGCAATCACCACACTGTTGTCCATGTCCACTAGGACACAGTTAAAGAGTGTCAACCTTCTGCCTACTAATACATTCTGTTGGGTCACCCATTGTATTAATTATATTTATTTATGATGCCACTAGCATTTTTATTCTCAAAACAGGTTTTCTATATTTAAAATTGTACCTTGTAATTGTTTTGACTTGTAATTCTTTAGTGATTAAACAAGCTTGGGTAATTTTTTAATTTTGTTTATTATTTGCAGTTCTTGGAATCATTCCTATAGGCTTTTTCCTTTTCTTTATGTAATATTAAACTTAAATGGAAGACTAATTAGAGAAGAAGAAGTCTCAAGGCAAGGAGCTGAAGAAAGACAGAGAGCAGAATTGGAGCTGGCAAATTGCCTTGAGTTTCTTCCTCTTCTAGTTACGAACACAGAAAATGCCTTTGAGACCTGTAAGCAAGATACGTGATAATCTATAGAGTTGACTTTTGACACAGCCATTACTTACCGTAGGAGTTTGGGAGCAGATGGACAGATTATCTTTATGAGTATGAGGAAGAGGATAGGGGAAAAGAAAGCCTAGGGAAATAACATGGCCCGTCCATGGTAAATGACCCACAGACAAATAACGGACATTTACTTCTTCATTCCACTATGCTTGATTATGACTGTTCACACCAATAAACATCTTCCGTTTCTTATGCCAGCCTACTGCATGCGAATCTGCCCTGTAAGTAACAGAATGCAAAATCATTTCTTCACAGCAAGGAAAATGAGAACTTGAAGCCAGAAACTCAAAGAATGCTCCAGAAATCTGTGACTGGTAATACAAAGCAGATGAGCAGAGACCCCCCAGGTCGCAGTAGGCCTGCTGATCATCAAATCAATCATGACCCAGATGATGTGGAAGAGAGCATGCACCCAGAGAAGAACCAAAAACCAGAGAACAACCAGAAACTCCTAACGGGAGCACTCAGTAGCAGATTTCTGGATGGCAGAGTGACAAATACCTCACCTTTTCCTGGTAATTGGCTAGTCGGTAAATTCAGAGTTAAGATAGAAGCATAGATCCACACTAACATACATGTGTACTAATGGTAATTAATGTACTTTGCATAAAATACAATTAGAATGAAATTTTTCATTCTAGAGTGAATTTTGAGGTTGTTGAGTATATTGCATCTTTGTTGGTCACCAGTTGAGTTGGTCTGTGGCTCAATCAATGACGGTCACACTGGAATAATTACCACTGTACATACAAATTTGGAGTAGGTTGGTGGGGAGAGTGACTGTCTTCTTTAACACTCCAGGGAGAGATCGTTTACTTTCAAAATCCAGTGCAACCATATGCAGATATCAAAAAATTATCAGCCCAGAACTATCTGGATAGAAATCTGTATCACTGTACTCTGTTAAGAATCAACCAAATAATCGTCCACAACAAACTAACTTGATAATGATGAATCTACATGATTAGTAATTTGTAATTAAAAAACAAGAATAGCAGCAATTGAAAACTGGATCCAAATCAAGACAAAACTAACAATTCATTGATAACAAAGTACCTTTACCAAAAATTGCTGAAATGACAATCAAATGGGTAAGCAGCGCAGGAGTTTTGCAGCACTGCCAAGCATTGCATGATGGCCGGGTATTTTAGTAGAATACTGAGTTAGAATCTCAGTATACTCTAACATGACTATTATTAGTTTATAATTTTAATAGCCCCTACTAAATAAATCATTCAGATACAAGCTAGTTTTGGTCATATGAAAAAATAAGAGCCTATGATTTATGACATTTGTTCACAAGAATTCTGAAAAAAAAATGCAATTTGGAGTGGTTAACAAGCCACCAGTGGACCTCAGACCATACTCTGAAAGACCTACTTGAACACTGGGGTCCAGAAATAAAAGGGACTTGCCCAAAACATCAGTGGCACAGCCTACGCCAAAACTCGGGCTTCCTAATCCACAGTTAGTGTGTTCTTTTGTTTTCTCATTACGAGTCCTTGAATTCAGGACTTGGTTGGAGCAGAACAATGCATCTGCAGAGGTATAAACATCTATTATGAACTTCTAAAGACCTCTGAGTTTCTACCTGACTCCGGCACTAATATATTTGTTACTGTCGCTCCCCAAGGATGACCTTGGTAAGAATATTATAGTTATAAAATACTTCACTATTGCCTGATCGCTTTCAGGTAAATTGTATCATTTGCTCCTTGGACTTAACCTGTAAGGTTATTTCTATTAGTATGATGTAGATAATAAAACCGAGTCTGGAAAAACTTAAAAAGTGTAGATAAGATGTTGACCCAGATTTTCTTCTTTTCTCTTCTTAAAACTTTTACTGATCTTTCCAATTACGAAACATTATATACTGATGTAGAAATTTTGGAAAGTGGAAGAAGAATATAATTAAGTAGAAAATAAAATTCAACTAAAGAAAAACAGTAATATATTTCCTTCTCTTCTCTTCCATATATATAGGTATAGAATGAGGATCATGATGTTACATACTCTTATTATCCTGTTTGATTTACTCCATAGCAAAAATTGTGCCCCAGGTTCAAGCAATTCATCCTAAGCATCCTCTTTAATGGCTCTATCAGAGTCATACTCAGAATTAACACTTAGATTGCATTTACTATGTGCCAGGAGACACTTTAAGCTCTTTACTTACATTAACTAACTTACTACTCTAAAGCACCCAGTGAGGTAGGAATACTTACTATCTTTAGCTCATGGGTGACAAAGCCAAGAAACAGACAGTTCAAGTGCCTCACCCATATCTTAAGACTGAGAAGTGGTAGAGCCATAGGTGAAACTCAGGTTCAAGGGCCAAAGTGTAGTCATCCCTTTACAGGGCTATAACTTGGCTCAGTTAATTGATCCCTTATTATTGGGAATTTAAGGCACTTCTAGTTGTTCTCTTATAAATAGAAGTTTATTTCTTGATATGCCCCCTCCACAATGGGTTGCCCATTCCTGCTATAGACTCTGAATCAGCCATTATAACAGGCAGCATGTTCAGTGGATAAGCTGTTCATGGACCTTCATATTCTAGACTTTTTGCTAGCTCTATAGTGCCAGAGGGAGAGGAAGTGCCCCGCCCCCAGAAAAAAACCTCAACAAGATTTCTTATGAGAGGCTCAGCAAGGCTAACACTCAACCACCAAACACAGCAAGGCCTCGTGGGAGGTGTGGGTCTAATTAGTTCTGTCTGCCGACTGTGTGATACTGGTCTGCCAGATGGGCACCACAGTTGCCTGGTACAGAGACCCTCATTACCACCTTGACAAGTGGTAAATGAAATCAGGCCTCAGTGGAAAAAAAAACAATCAGAACTCCTTCCAGATCCTCATCCCTCACACATAGATGAAAATAAGCTTTCCTGCATGATATGTAACAGACAGTCTAGACTGGCTGAATCTGCTCCAAAAGAGAAGTTGCTGATAAAGATAGAGCTAACATGGGTGAGGATGGGCAAGTGTGAAACTCTTTTCTAAGTTACAGATCCAGTTTGAAGGGTATCATTAATAGGCGGTAAGTACAACAGAAAATGTTAAGTGAATCCATCATATCATGAATGTGAGAACAGTAAGCTATCTCAGCAATGAACAAGTATAAAACTTCATTTCACAAATGAAGAGTGAAAGGCCCAGAGAGCTTAGTGATTTGTTCAAGGTCTCACAAGTGAGAAGCTTGGCTCTCCTCACCACCAGCCCTAGGATCTTTTCATCTACAAATTCTGCTCCTTATGTGTCTTTGAAAATATATATATGTTGTTTACATTGTTTGTCAGAATCTTCAGCTCTGCCTTCTTTCAGAAAATAAAAAAGAATGTGTGACTAGCAACAAACTCAGTAGCACAGTTTCAAAAATAAAATTAGAGTGTGCTTTTTGTATCTGGCAGCATGAAAATGAAAGTGTTAGTGCTTTAACTTTAATACTTATCACAATTGATTGGTGGGGTTTTTTTTCCAACTCTTTTTGTGTGTGTTATCGTGCATGTTCTTCACAATAGCCCTCTGAGGTAGGTAGAGGCACAGGATGTTATTCTCATTTAATAGATGAATAGACAGATGTCAAGGACATTTCCAGTTGGCTGTGCATTGGCAGCTCAGATTCTACATGATCAAAGCAAACCTTTGATCCTGCTCTTCATCTTGTGGTCTGAGTCTCATGGCTCTCACAGTTGTACCAGCGAGAAACCTTGGCATGCTTTCTTCCTGTCTCTCCCTAACTCTGATATCCAACCAGTGTCTGAGGCCTTTAATTTCTACCTCCTTTAAGTCTCTCAAAACTGCCCTCTTACTTAAGTTTCCTCTGCATCATCCTAGTCAGACCACTATTATTATACCCGAGCAGGAAGATTTTAATTATATCCACATTGGCTTTCCTTTTCTATGTTTCCTTCTATGTAATAGCTGACCTATGTATGGGTCAGCTATTACAATATGTCTGTGTAACAAATGACCCCAATACTCAGTGGTTTATAATAATATTACAGTTATGCTCACATCTGCAGATGTAAGCTAACACAACATTTACTTATTTTAGTTGCATTTTCCTAAGCTTAGCTGCAGACTGCAAATTTGATTCAGGTCTGCTCTATGTTTTCATTATTGGTCTGAATCAGTGGGCTCTTCAAGGCAAATTCTTCTCATGGTAATGGAAACATTTCAAGAGAACAAACTCAACCACAAGTGCATTTTAAGTCTTTGTTTGTGCCAAGTCCATTAAACTCCCATTGGCCAAAGCAACCTACATGGCAAAGCACAACATTAATGGGTCAGACACATACAGGCTACTTCTTTTAGGAGAAACTTTAAAACCACAGATAAAGTGTAACCCTTACTTAAAACATTTAAAACAACCATTTAATTCTCATTGCCATAGTATAAATTCAAATTCTTTGACTTACCATTTTAATTCAACTTTGTCTACTCTCTATTTTCCTCTCATCCCTACCTTTCACTAAACTAAACTTCAGTTTCCCAAATAGAGTTCTGTTCTCTATTATCTCTTATCTTTTCCCCCATGCTATTCTTTGTATTTGACATTCTCTTCCCTCCATCTTTATTTAACCCTAATTACCCTGGGGGTCTCAATTTAGATATAGTCTCTATCAAGAAGCATCAGCATCTGATCGCCAAGACTGGGGCAAGTGCCTTTCCTAATGTACTTCTGAATCAATCTATGTATAACTGTAGAGCAGATGTCATCATATTATTTAAATAGGTTGTTTCTTTGTCTGTCTCCTTCAGTGAATCTGTAAGTCCCCAAGAATAAGATTTTGTCTTGTTCATTGTTGTTTCCAAAATTCTCTCTCAGTAGTAACCCAAAGTCCAACCTTATTTAATGGAGAAGTGCTAGAGGCTTTCACATTAGTGTTTGGAAGAAGTCAATGTATGTTTTATTTCCATTGATTCTTAATATTATGTTGGAGGTATTAGACAATGTAATTAAACACCAGAAAGCAATGACAATAATTAGAAAAGAAGAGGAAAAACTGTTTTCAAATGATAAGATGATGCACATAAAATCTCAAAATAGCCAATAAACTACTAAAACAGTAAGATAATTTGACAAAACAGTTATAACATGAATATACATAAATCAAGGACTTCTTATATATAAACAAAAACTAGTTAGAAGATAAAGTGTAAGATACCATTTATAATAACAAGTACCATATTTTGCTGTGCATAATGCCCAACCATGTTTTTGTGCACATTATAGATGCGATTATTATACCCATGATACATAATTATACCCATGTAAAATGTGCATCCTTATCTTTCCTTCAAAACCTGGGCAAACAAGTGCACATTATACACAGCAAAATATATCCCTTCTCCGCAGTTTGGCTAAGATCAAGTGTAGTATACACAGCAAAATATGGTAAATGAATAACTAAATCTATAAATCAAATGCTTAGACTTAAACTTAACAAGAACTGTCTAAACTTTTATGAGGGTAAATATAAAACACTCTCGAAGGACACAATAGTAAATTTGAACAGTGGAAAGATATGCTTGTTCTTGTACAGAAAAAATTAACATCATCCATCTCTATCAAAATTCCAATGATTTTTTGCAAGAAATATAAAAACCTATCCTAAAATTCATATGGAATTTCAGCAACAAAGCTGGAGAACTTACACTTTCTGATTTCAAAACTAAATGTAAAGGTACAATAATCAAAACAGCATGGTACTATCAAAAAGATAGACATAGAGACCAATGGAACAGAATAGGGAGTCCAAAATTAAACCTTCACATAAATGGCCAAATTATTTCTTACAAGGGAACCAAGATGATTCAAATAGGAAAAGATGGTCTTTTTATCAAATGGCACTGGGAAAACTAAATATCCATGTGCAAAAGTATATAGTTAGACCCTTACCTAACACCACATACAAAAATTAACTCAAAATGGACCCATGACTTAAACGTAAGATCTAAACCTATAAAACTCTCTGAAGAAAAAAAAATAGGGCAAAATCTTTATATTTGGTCTGGCAATGATTTCTGAGACATGACTCCAAAGGTAAAGGAACCAAAATAGAAAATTGACAAGTGAGACTTCATAAAGATTTTAAAATGCTATTTATCAAAAGACACTATCAACTGAGTAAAACTGAAGAGCACAGAGTAGAAGGAAATCACATATAAGAGGATAATATCCTGAATATATGGAGAATTCCTAAAGCTCAATAAGATAACAAATTACCATATTTAAAAATGAGCAAAGGATTTAGATGCTTCTCCAAAGGAGGTAAAGAAATGGCCAAAAAGAACATGAAAAGATAGTCAACATAACTAACCATCAGGAAAATATAAATTAAAACAATAATGAGATACCCCTTTATATACATTAAAATACAGTTACTATCAAAAAAGAAAACAATTGATGAGAGAAAAGTCACACAAATCCAGGAAACACAGACAGTCCCAATCAAGAGGAACCCAAAGAGGCACACCTCAAAACACATCATAATAAAAATGGCAAAATTTCAAGACAAAGAGAATCTTAAAGGCAGCAAGGGAGAAACAGGAAGTAACATACAAACAAGCCCTGATAAAGTTAGCAGCAGACTTCTCAATGGAAATGCTTCAAGCCAGAAAAGAATGGCAAGAAATATTCCAAGTAATGAGAACCAAACACCTGCAACCAAGGCTACTTTACCCAGCAAGGCTTTCAATCAAGATAGAAGGCCAAATGAGGAGCTTCCCAGACAAAAGAAGTCTAAAAGAATACACCTCCACCAAACCAGCTCTGCAAGAGATGCTAAAAGGCCTGCTTTAAGGTAAGGAAGGAAAAGAGAGAGAGAGAGGAACACAGGTACAAAAATGACAATGGATAAGTACCTATCAATAATACCCTTAAACATAAATGGATTAAATGCCCCAATCAAAAAACACAGAATAACTGAATGGATAAGAAAACATCACCCACACATATGTTGCCTACAAGAGACCCACCTTAGGACAAAAGACCTACACAGACTGAAAGTGAAAGGCTGGAAACAAATTTTCCAAGAAAATGGACAGGGAAAAAAGCTGGGGTAGCAATATTCATATCAGACAAAATAGACTTCAAAAAAAGGGGCCCATAAAGAGAGACCCAGAAGGTCACTTCATAATACTCAAGGGAAGAATCCACCAAGACATAAACATTGTAAATATATATGTGTCTAATGTAGGAGCACCTAAATACATAAAGAAAATCTTAGAGGACTTCAAGAAAGACATTGACAGCAACACAATTATTGTAGGGGATTTTAACACCTCACTGTCAAAAACAGACAGATCTTCCAAACAAAATATCAACACAGATATTGTGGTATTGAACAATGCCCTAGATGAAATGGACTTAACTGATATATATAGAACCCTGCATCCAAAAGAAGTTAAATACACATTCTTTTCAAATGCACATGGGACATTTTCAACAATAGGCCACATGATAGGACACAAAACAAGCCCCCCAAAATTTAAGAAAATTGAAATCATACCAAGCATTTTCTCAGATCACAAGGGACAGAAACTAGAAACCAACCCCAAGGAAAAAAACCCAAAACACTCAAAATCATAGAGATTGAATAGCATGCTATTAAACAATAAATGGGTCAAGAATGAAATTAGGGAAGATATCAAAAAGTTTCTGGAAACAAACAAAAATGAACTCACAACAACCCAAAATTTATGGGACACCGTGAAGGCAGTCCTGAGAGGGAAGTTCATAGTGATACAGGCCTACCTAAAAAAAGATAGAAACATTTCAAACAAACAACCTAACCCTATGTTTATAAGAACTCGAGGAACAACAACAAAGACAGCCCAGAGCAACTAGAAGGAAGGAAATAACCAAGATCAGAGCAGAATTAAATGACATAGAGACTAAAAGCATAATTCTAAGGATCAGTGAATTCAGGAGCTGATTTTTTGAAAAGATAAACAAAATTGATAAGCCTTTAAGCAGGCTCATCCAGGAAAAAAGAGAGAAAACCCAAATAAACACAATCAGAAATGAAAGAGGAGAGATTACAACTGATACCACAGAAATACAAAGGATTATAAGAAATGACTATGAAGAATTATATGCCAAGAAATTTGAAAACCTAGATGAAATGCACAAATTTTTAGAAAACTATAATCTTCTGAAACTCAATGAAGAAGAAGCAGAAAGCCTGAACAGGCCAATAACAGCAGATGAATTTGAAGCAGTAATTTAAAAACTCCCAACACACAGAAGCCCTGGACCAGATGGTTTCACAGGAGAATTCTACAAAGTATTTAAAGAAGAGCTAACCCCTATCCTTTACAGACTATTCAAAAAAAATCCAAAATGATGGAAGACTTCCAAACTCTTTTTATGAAGTCAGTATAATCCTAATCCCAATCCCAAAACCAGATAAAGACACAACAAAGAAAGAAAACTTTAGGCCAATATCACTGATGAACATAGATGCTAAAAACCTCAACAAAATATTGGCAAACTGCATCCAACAACATATTAAAAAAATCACACAATGTGACCAAGTGGGATTCATCCCAGGGATGCAAGGATGGTTCAATATTCACAAATCAGTAAATGTGATACACCACATGAACAAAAGCAAAAACAAAAATCACATGATCATATCAATAGATGCAGAAAAAGCATTTGATAAGGTACAGCACCCATTTATGATAAAAACACTCAGTAAAGTGGGAATAGAGGGAGCATTCCTCAATATAATAAAGGCCATATATGAGAGACCTACAGCCAACATCATACTCAGTAGGCAAAAACTAAAATCTTTTCCACTAAGATCAGGAACAAGATGAGGTTGTCTACTTTCACCACTTCTATTCAACATAGTATTAGAAGTTTTAGCCACAGTGATCAGACAAGAAAAGGCATCCAAACCAGAAAGGAGAAAAAAAATTGTCATTGTTTGCAGATGACATGATAGTATACATAGAAAATCCTATAGACTCTGCCAAAAAACTGCTCAACCTAATAAACGAATTTGGCAAAACAGTGGGATACAAAGTCAATACCCAGAAATCAAAGGTATTTTGTATACCAACAATGAAACAGCCGAAGCAGAAATCAAGAAAAAAATCCCATTTGATATAGCAACAAGAAAAATAAAATACCTAGGAATAAACCTAACAATGGAGGTAAAAGACCTGTACTCAGAAAACTACACAACACTGAAAAAAGAAATCAAATAACACAGAAACAAATGGAAACATATATCATGCTCATGGATCAGAAGAATTAACATCATCAAAATGTCCATATTACCCAAAGCAATTTACAGATTCAATGCGATACCTATTAAAATACCAATGGCATATTTCACAGACATAGAACAAACACTTCAAAAATTGATATGGAACCATAAATGACTCCAAATAGCTGCTGCAATTTTGAGAGAGAAGAGCAAAGTAGGAGGGACCACAATACCTGATACCAAACTGTATTACAAGTCCACTGTAATCAAAACAGCCTGGTATTCACATAAAAACAGGCACATGGACCAATGGAACAGAAAAGAGAGCCCAAAAATAAACCCAAGTCTCTACAGTCAGTTAATATTCAACAAAGAGGGCAGCAACATAAAATGGAATAAAGATAGCCTCTTCAACAAATGGTGTTAGGAGAACTGGACAGCTATATGGAAAAAAATGAAACTTGAGCAACAACTTATACCATACACAAAAATAAATTCAAGGTGGTTAAAAGATCTAAATATAAACCATGATACCATTAAAGTCCTAGAGGAGAACATAGGCAGGAAAATTTCAGATATTTCATGCAGCAACATTTTTACTGATATGTCCCCTAGAGCAAGGGATATAAAGGAAAGAATAAACAAATGGGATCTCATCAAAATAAAAAGCTTCTGCATGGCTAAAGAAAACAGTATTAAAATAAAAAGAGAACCAATCACATGGGAAAACATATTTGCCAATGATAGCTGAGACCAGGGTTTGATCTCCAAAATATATAAAGAACTCACATGACTCCACTCTAAGACAAGCAACCCAATTAAAAAATGGGCAAAGGACTTGAACAGACACTTCTCCAAGGAGGACATACAGAGGATCCAGAGACACATGAAAAGATGCTCAGTATTGCTAGCTATCAGAGAGATACAAATTAAAACCACAATGAGATACCACTTCACACGGGTCAGAATGGCCATCATAAACAAAGCAACAAACAACAAGTGTTGGAAAGGTTGTGGAGAAAAGGGAACCCTAGTGCGCTGTTGGTGGAATTGCAGACTGGTACAACCACTATGGAAAGCAGTATGGAATTTTATCAGAAAACTAAAAATGGATCTGCCTTTTGACTCAGCAATTCCACTGCTAGGATTATATCCTAAGAACCCTGAAACACCAATCTGAAAGAACCTATGCACCCCAAAGTTCATTCATAGCAGCACAATTTACAATAGCCAAGTGCTGGAAGCAACCTAGGTGCCATCAGTAACTGAATGGACCAAAAAACTATCATACATTTACAGAATAGAATTCTATGTAGCAGAAAGAAAGGTGCTCCTGCCCTTTGCAACAGCATGGATGGAACTGGAAAGCATTATGCTAAGTGAAATAAGCCAGGGGAAGAAAGACAAATACCATATGATCTCACCTTTAACAGGAACCTAAGCAACAAAACAAACAAACAAGCAAAATATAACCAAAGACACTGAAACAGAGAACCGGATGACAGTGACCAGAGGGAAGAGGGGAGGGAATTTCAGGGGAAAATGGGAAGGGTTTACAGGAACAAGTATAAAGGACACATGGACAAAAAACTAGGGGCGGTGGACATTGAAGGGAGATGGGGAGGGCTGCGTGGGTGGGCTGGGATAGGAGTAAAAGCCAGAAACTGTACTTGAACAACAATTAAAATAAAATTTAAAAAAGAAAACAAGAAAAATTGAAAATAACAAATGTTACTGAGGATGTGAAGAAAATCTCTTAGCAGGAATGCAAAATGGTTACAACCATTGTGGAAAGTAGTATGGAGGTTTCTCAAAAATTAAAAATAGAAGTATCATTAAAATTAAAAATAGATATCACTATTCCACTTCTGGGTATACAGCCAAAAGAACTAAAAGAAGGCTTTCAAGGAGATATTTCCTTACATCCATGTTCCTAGCAGCATTAGACAGTAACTAAAATAAAGAAGCAACCTAAATGTCCATCAACAGTTGAATGGATAAACAAAATGTATATGTATGCAATGGAATAACATGCATTGTAGAAGGAATAGGACTTTTCAAATATCTATTTGATGCTGTCTGCAAATTTTCATAACTTCTATTGGGTTGGCCAAAAAGTTCATTTAGTTTTTTTCATGTGATGACTCTAATAGCACTTAGCTGTCTTTAACTTCATTCAAAATGATTTTGTTAGATTGTATTGTGACAGTTGTCATATCAGTGTGCATTTTTAAAAAAAAATAAAAATTGGTGTATTTTGTGCAGCCATTTTAACATTGAAGATGGAAGAAAATACACATTTTTGGTATATTATGCTTTATTCTTTCAAGAAAGGTAAAAACAGAACTGAAATGCAAAAGAGATTTGTGCAGTGTATGGAGAAGGTGCTGTGACTAATCAAACATGTCAAGAATGGTTTGCAAAGTTTCTTGGTACTATTGATATTCTGGAGAAATAATTCTTTGCTGTGGGGCTGTCTTATGCATTGGAAGATATTTAACAGCATTCTTGGCCTCTACCCACTACATGCCAATAGTGGGAGATAGCCAACATACTCAAAATATCCAAATCAGTAAAGTTATTGGTGAAAATAAAAAATGTGTCTTCTATTTTATGGAAAAAACTAAGTGAACTTTTTGGTCAACCCACTACAATATAACTATTTTAAAATGGTTTTATTTAAAAGCAATCTTAAAAATAAAAAACTTGTTTACACTTCCAATACTTGCAAATTCCAATACCCCAAGAAGAGTTACTAAATCTGTGTTAAATTTCTGTGCTTCATTTGTCCCAATTCTTTTAGGCAAATAACATAAAACCAGCATTGCTTAGGAGTCATTTCAGTCTGTGATATCCCCAAGTAGTGTTTTGTGACTCGAAGTAAAGCAAATAAGAGAAACCTACAGCATCAGAGATTTTATAGGTACTCTGGCAACATGAAATGTGGTGATTCTTGATGAGAATTTCCCATTGTATTTTCATTGACACTTTGGGGACACTCTTGGCTTTTGAAAAATGAGAGCCAAGATGATTCATATCAGTGAAGGGACAAATATGAAACCCCACATGCACTTAGCCTGAATAAGAAAGACATCATTAACATTCTGACACTGTTTCTCCATTTGTTCAAATTTGGTGCTGGCTGGAAATCAGCAAGACACAGAGCCCTGGCCCACATGGAGTCTACAGACTATTGGAGGGAAATACACAAAATAACAAATGAATATACAGTATAGTTTTAGAATTTTTAAAAGATATTGTAACACATTCTTCATACCAGTCCAGGAATAAATATTTTCCTCTTTCATGGAGGAGACCATAAAATTTAGTCAGTGATGTCTAGGACAAAAGATCTTGGGGGCAAGAATTATACCTGCTGTGTTCACTTGAACCTATAGTGATGAAAAGAAAGATACTCAATAAATTTTGATGTTTAAATGAGAGGGGCTAAAGAACACCTTGACCCCATTGGAATGATGAAGTATTGATAAACACTTCTTTAGAATATTACAAAAGTATAGCAAATTCTCAAAGGCAAAAATATATATATGGCAAAAATGGAAATATTTTGTTACTCATACTCTCACTTTTCAAAGAAACATATTATTCTGAACAACACACCTGAAATACCTAACCAAATATTTTACAGAATGAAAGTGCTCTGTGGACTGAATGTGGAATCTCTCTCATCCTGGGGTAGTGGTGAAATGCAGGGTTCGAACCGCATCTGCACAATTTACAAGGGAGCAAACTGGACAATTTTGACTTAAACTAGGCTCTGAATGCATCCATCTCTCTCTGTTATGCACCTATGAGATTTTCAATATTTAGTTTCCTTCTCCTGTACTCTTCCTTCTTCTCTCCTCCTCCTCCCTCACCACTCAGCCTATTCGAATCCATGTGTAACTCACCTTTCAAGCCTAGACTTAAATGTCATTGCTTCCAGACCTGGACCACCAAGTCCAAGAGAGGTGACTCCCTGGACTGATCTGCCTGTGGCCTTTGCTTCAGGTTGTACCGTCACGTGTGTTTGCTGTGCCTCTCACTATCCACAAGCTCTGTGAGAGCAGGGGCTGGGTCTGTTTTGTTCACTGTAGGTCTGTGACCTACACTGTGACCTTCACCATGACCTTCGCTGTGTGACAGTGCCTGGTGCAGACTAGGCAAACCATAATTATTTCTTAAATCAAAAAATAAAGTGACTTAATTTCTGCAACCCTCAGCTATCAAAATATAAAAGGGTGCTATAGTATCTACCTTACAGGATAGTGGTAAGGATTAAACTGAATGACATAAACAAAGCACCCATAGGGTTTCTGTACAGACTATGTGACCCATAAATGTTTTGTTACTTTTATGCCTATTCTAGAACTCTCTGCCACTCCTGATCCCTCTTCCCATTCTAGAGAGATCTTGATTTTCTTTGAAATGCTTCATGACTATAAAGCATCTGTAGGTGGCTATCCATACTGATAGGTTATTCAACAGGACTTTCGACTGAGCACAGACACTCGATTTTCAGTGAATCCTTCTGATAATGGCTCCTTTCAATGAGCTGACATTAAAAATTACCATGTACCTTGATTCATACCTGGGATTTTACTTTCATTAGATATGGCAAGGTGACCAATATAGAGACAACTGCCTTTGACAGAAGAGGAAAGGGGGTCATACCACACCATGCAAGGCCACCTACGGAAGCAACAAGGTCAGTCAGGAGGTAGGAGAACATGAGGGGAAGACACAGACCACAGCCTTTACTGGGGGTTCCATGGGAAAGGCAAGGGAGGGTAAGCAGATCAGTACTGGCTAATGTAAATGAGCCCAGTGGGCTTTGGGCATATGTCCCTAGTTGTCTGGTGTCTGGACCTGGGTTGATTTGAGGCAGGGGACATATTGGTTTTGTGTGTGAGGATTAGTTAGCTAAAGGAGGTCATTAGGGATATGGACTCAGGCCTGGTCAGTTTGCATATGAAGGGTGTCTTACCAGCTGTTCGCTATCTCTAGACATTAGTTAGGCCAGGGAAGGACAGTCTCTCCAGCCAGCCAGGCCCTCTAGGATGTCAAACCATCATAAAATACAAAAAATAAAAACATGGTTAATACACCATATTCCAGGGCAGGAGGGAATGGGATTTTTATTATTGACCCCTGTTCCATTATTTATTCTGTTGTAACCTTCAAAAACATCATTATTGGGATGTAATTATCTGGGCTATTTAAACCCTGCTAGTCCATTCTTAACAAAGCTCTCAATTGTCTTTGCTTCCCTTCCTAAATTTGCTAATTAAAAGAGCTTGAGGATACCCTTATTTCTAATAAGAACCCTTCTTTCCTTATAAACACTTTATGTTTGACCTAATTTTTTTTCTCTGTACATATGCCTTCTTTCTTATACAAATGAAATGGTATCTAATTAGTAATATGTTTATCAAATCCTTGTTAATTACATAATGCTGAAGATGACATTGAGGCAGATTTTCTTCTTTGGCACTCAATGGCCCAGTGACTACACGGGCTAAAGTCATCTGGAACTGGAAATGTATTTTAAGGAATTGGTTGGCTCACTCATACTCTCTCTTCTTTTCTCTTTCTCTTCCCCTCTTCCCTTCTGAGACTTATTACTATTTGTCTTTGTTTCTTTAAAACTCCCAACCAGGCAAATGTCCACTGCAGCTCTGTACCAACTGGAGACTGGTCCGTGTCCTATATCCATGGCCTCCCAAGGAGAAAACTTAGACACTGGTCCTTGAAACAGATGGCAAAGGGGGGCTCTGACAAACCTGAGGTGTGTATACTGAGAGTGTGTGAGTTGTGTTATATTGTGGATGAAGGGGTATTATTTGTTGGCCATATATTTTGAGGTAGAGCAGATAACGAGACAATCTGAGGACCGACTGGTGGACACCAGACTCCATATGCCTAATGGGCTTTCCGGGAAGCTTTCCTGGGTCATTCACAGGAAA
>PVKM010028725.1:0-18127 GCA_004027735.1 Carollia perspicillata
TGATAGGATCATTTTTCTGGTATCAAAGCAAGTATTGCTTATTCTGAAATCTCATATGTTTGTTCCACTCCCCCTCCTTCTCCGTCTCCACCCTTCCCCCACCTTCTGTCTGCGTTCCGCTGCCCTTTATTTTGGACAATATGATCACACACATGATCGGGTCAACAATTTATGGCTTTTAAAAATAGGGATTTTGTCCTCTCCTAGGTTTATTGTTTATCATAATCATCTTTCAAGTGAAAAGGCTAATTTACTCTTTCTATAGGAATATTTTAAGCTTGATTATCATAATATTACGGCTGCCGGAAAAGGTCTAAAACGGGACATTGACCTTGAATGTTTTCTGCGTTTAGCTCGTGGTGCTTAGCATTCAGGAAAGACTGTAGCTGCAACTCATTCATTAATGTATAATCTCGAAATGTTAATGATCGCTCTCTGTAAATACATGCCATGCAGATTAGGGAAAGTGTGTAAGATACTGTAAAATGCACTTGATATTTTACCGTGGTGAGGATGTTGAAAATACAACATCACTGAAGTCAGTTTTCCCACTGGAGCTACTGTAGTTTATAATTTAATTTTTACTGACATTTTACCATGTGTATTATTAGCTCGACAAAGCGGAAGTGAAATAACCCTGTTAATTAAACAGAAACCTCTATTAGTTTCTCTGTCTTCCTTTGATCTCCCCCCCCACACACACACACTTTCACAAACACACTAGGAAAAGAGTTTGCTCTCTTATGGAGGTGATGTAATTGCCCCCCAGAGAATGGGCGTTTTTCACATTGACTCCATAATGTGGGAATGGGATGGATTTACACGACAAGAGGTTTGTCAAAAGGAAAGGATTTTTTATTACTGCTTCCGAGAGAGCGATCGCTTGCAGCAGAACTGATTGCTTCTTGCCAATCGAGACAATAATTTAAATATCAAAGCCTGTGCCCTCAAAATGAAAGGCAACAGAAAATGAGGTATGATGAATTGATAGAGGTTTGGTGGTAATAGTGGAGGACTCGGGTGGACTTGGGAAGGAGTCCTTCCTGTGCCCAGTGGCCAAGGTGTGTCCTTCAGCAGGTTTCCAGTGCACCGGAAATCCCAGGTGCAGATGAGGAAACTGGGGACAGGTATCTGAGGTGGCCTGCTGAAGGCCACACTGCTCACATGGGGACAAAAGGGAGGGAGACTGGGCTGCAGGTCTCCTGCTAGTCCTTCAGGGTTCTTTTTCTGGGGATATTCACTGTGGGCTTGCTTTTGCAGTTAAAGAGAGTAGTTTGTAAGAGTCTTGGTTTGCTTGTTTGGAGTGTGTTGTATTGTATTACACCTAATGCATCCAAGACAGCAGGGAAGATGGTTCGAAAAGTTAAACAGCTCTTCAAAGGTCTTATGGTCTTGGGGAGACAGCTGCAATTTGAAAATCTAGATTCGCAGTGCCTTTGTTTAGTTTTACATCTTTAACAGTGGCAGATAAGCAATACAAAATCAAAATTTGCTTCTGAAACAGTGTGGCAATGATAAACATTTTCATACAGATTAGTCCTGTTCATTTCCCTAAGAGGAAGGTGGAAACTAAAAATAGCGATTAATGCACAATAATTAGCAAGACTAAGCATTTCTCGTCTTCTTTGAGCAACATGAGAATGTATTGTTAGAGTGTTTTGGCAATGATCCTGATTAAAATACAGTGAAAAGTTCAGGTACAGACACAGGACTCTCTACCTTTTGTTTCCACCTCAGTTTTGTGCTTGTTGCCACTCTGGTTTTGCAAGCAGAAATGAAGTGTATTTTCTGTTGGGTGTTCGTGTGTTAGTTGGGGCCCAAAAATGACGTCTTTTGGATATTTGTGACGACTGCATGGTTTAAAGAAGAGATCGAGACTGTGCAGGGACCCAGGGCGTCCTGCACAAAATGTACTGATATTAACTAATTTATTGATATTCTTTGTGAAACAATCCTGCAATGTCCTTTTGTCTGGTCCCCTTTATCTTGCTGTGGGTAGACTCCTTGTGGTAAGATTGTGAAGTATATAGACTGATGAGCACTACGTGTTTATTCTAAGCTGTTTTTCTATTTGTTTGCTTTTCTCCGAGTCCTCTGAGGTGAGATTCGTAAAGGTTTATGCCCCACGTTGCTCCTGGTGTGTCTGTTTCCTGTGATTATCCACTCTTTCCCCCTTCGAGGTTAGGAAACTCCGTGACAAGGGAAGATGCTTGAGATGACTAAGCTGTGTGTTTATAAGATATTCTGGAGGCTGTCTGGCAAGTGTAGTGCCACAGATATTATTTTAAAATTTAAATTGGTTGAACTAGATTCGAGACAGTGGGTGTAATCTCAGGTCCTTGACTTGTAGAGGTGACACATGGATCCCGAGGGAACACGCACAGCCCTGCAAACCCAGCGCACCTCTGGTCATTCAGAGAGCAGCCAGCTTAGTGGGCACAGCACCTTGCGTAGATGGAATACATTTTGCAAAAATCAGCAGGGACGCCACCGTGGATCTCTGTGAGCACAGAAGAAAGACGTGCATATGAACACGAGTCGAAATATGTTTAAAAACATATACTAACACAACCACATGCTTCACAGTGGATCACACGGTTCATGATGGATCACATAAGTACCCAAAGGGAGTAAGAAAATTCCAGGAAATAAAAGATAACTCCTATGCAGTGTGGTGCCTGAAGGTCCATCGGTAAAGAATTGACTACAAATCTTGTCTTTAAAAAGCCATTTTAGGGGAGTCATAAACAGGTTCTGTCACAGCATGCTAACGCAAAGGAACCGACAACAATACAAGATTCTGCGCAGATGGAAAATCTGACTGTCTTGAGTACATTACATTTTATTTTATTTTTTTAAAAAAGGTCTCTGGACAAGATAAGAGGAAACTTTTTTTTTGCATATCTTTTTAAAATATGTATGATTGGATCTACTTACTACCCTTAGGATCTTAGTTTATTTAGAAATCAAGATAGTAATCTTTGAATCCATACCTTTAAAACTGGATTTCTGATGCTCTGTTAGCTTTCATATTCCTTACTGTATTGTTAAAACACCATGTTTCTTTTTCAAATGCCTTTTTATTTATTTATTTACTTATAAAATTATGATAGGTCTCATTTTAGACTGAACAGACAAATATTTTTTAGACTGTCTGCAGAATGCTTGGATTTTCTTCCACATATCAAAGCTCTTTTAATTCACTGCTCACAACCAAATTTACATCTTAATTGCAGAGTTCACATCGAACAATATAGACAGCATAATGTTACTGGTAATTAAGCGTTTACTACCTGCTTTTATACAGTGTTCTCAAGCACAGGTTTTGCTGTGTGAGTTCCCACCTAGAAACTTGTACGCATTTAGACCACAAATGAAAGAAATCAGGTTCAAATCTTAGAAATGGCTAAATACTTGGTAGAAAAATCGCTTTCTCCTTTGGGGGGGGGTTGCCAAATCATGTCTGTCATTGTTATATTCTGAATTTTAATGTGGCCATTCTATTTTAGTGTTTCGGTTTTTTATAGACCTAGGCAATGTGAGAGGGTTGAGAAAAAGAATCGAGTTCTGATTTAGTGAATTTAATACCCACTGAGTATCGGAATTAATTTATTTTGATCTCAAAGATTATACTATTTATATTATGTAAGGCTTATGATAGATACATAAGGTTGGTAAGCCAAAGAGATGAATTACATCAAAATCTCCATAAGGTAGCATATAAATATACATACATAAATATATACTTATATATTTATATACATAGCTGATAAATTGCTTTGCTGTAAGTAGCTGATATCTATTCCAAGTACAGTTACCAGTGTAAAAAATTCCATATTTTATCATGGGACTTAAGAAAACTCCTTGCCATATGGAATCACACTATATCACTCTATGCTATTGGATGGGAAATACCCTCCTCCTCCTATAGCCTCTTAAAAAAAAAAGCACAGTTTTGTTTGAGAATTCTTAGCTTTGCAAATTATTGTCTGTTTGGAAGTAGTCCTTACACTGACCAGATTGTGTGATGATTTACAAAATGCTTCTGAACTGAATTTTAAAAGCATTCAGAGAGTGGTATGTATAGGAACAAATATGTAAATTGCATTTTACTGGAAAGCCGACGTTTTGGGTAAAAACATATATATTTCTGTGTGTCTCTCAGTTTGGAAGCTTGTACTGAAGTTAAATATATGATTAGGAATACTTTGAGTGCAGGCTGTCCATATTCAAAACGCAGTCTTTATTTTGTGCAAATGCACTGAGAGAGCTTTAATGTCCTATTTACCCCACAGCCCCCTGTCTCCCACCCCCGAAACTGCAGAGGCCAATCTGCCCTGCCGTTTTGAAAAGCTAGGCGCCCTATCTATTCCTGTAGTTGGAGCGACAGCAGCAGGTAAAGACAATTTTACACAGAAAATAAACATAGGCATTCTCTCCAGTTGTCTGGAGGCTCTATTTCCTCTTCTGTAGTTGTGAAAACTCGACTTCCTCCTCCGAGATGAGATCTCCATTCGCATGCCCCAACAACTGAGAAGCATGTCTTGGACGCTTTACAACAGGGACACAGGCACGACACGGTGACGAACGCGCGACAAAGTAGGCAGTAATAAGCAGCCCACCGGCCGGGTGGGTCAAACACAGACAACAGCAGGACGAACTTCATTCTCTACCTTCCGCGGACTCCTTTCCCCAATTAACTGAGAGTGCGAGAGCTCTTCTTTTCGAGGCAAACCAGATCTGAGGTTGGAAACCAGTGCCTCCCAGTGCTTAGGGAGTTAAGTTAGTTAGGTTTGTTTTGCAGCTTCCCAGAGCGGGAGGGGGCGGAAAAAAAAGGAAAGAAAGAAAGAAAGAAAAGACGGAAGGAAAAGCACAGTGTGTCCTGGGAGCGCGCCGCGCTCTCCGGTCCTGGCTCTGTTTCTCTCCCGCTCCCGTGCACCCCCTCGGCTCGTCTGCACCCTTGCTACCTGCCTGGCTGCGCGCTCGGGCAGCCTCCTGTCGCCTCCGTCCTGATTGGGCAGCGGCCCCCCAATCGGCTGCAAGGCTGGGCCGGTGGGGCTGCATATGTAAAGCCCTACTTCATATTAATAAGCTCCAATCGGGGCTTTAAGTCCTTGATTAGGAGAGTGTGAGAGCTTTGGTCCCAACTGGCTGTGCCGATAGGCTTGTCACTAGGAGAACGTTTGTGTTAATTGCACTGTGCTCTGTCAAGGAAACTTTGATTTATGGCTGGGGTGCGCACATAATGGTTGCCGGCCGCACATGGATTCGGTAGAACTTTGCCTCCCTGAATCCTTCCCCCTGCACTACGAGGAAGAGTAGGTACCTTTTTCTTTCCTTTTTAAACTCGCGTGGGGGTGCGCGTGGGGGTGGGGGCGGGGGGAGCGGACAGAATGTATCTTTGCCCCCCGAATCAGGTAGTACCCCCTGTGTTTTCTGTGCCCTAGTGCCTTGTTTGTGTCTGTCTTGTGCCTTTTGTGTGGAGGGTGAGCTCCTAATTCAGTAAGTCGAGAATTGTTCTTCCACTACAATGTTACCTTTGAGGCAAAGCTCAGTGACTGTCAGTAAAACAGCTGTGTGACAGTCACTTCTTATTCAGGTGCTAAGAATAGGCACTTGGCACAAATGCTTAGTGAACTGTTAAAATGCATCTTTTACTAGGGACCCATTTCCCAAGGAAAGATGTTTTAAAATACAATATTCAAAATGATTTATACTATCGAGTCCTTCTTCTGTATTTGCAGTTTGACAGGTATTTCCAGCTCCTTGTCATTTCTTACCGGGCAGAGTTAGAGGCAAAATTGCACATTTACTAACGCTCCTTCGGAGAACAATTTAAAAACTAGCCCCTCGCAATTCAGGGCTAGAATAATGTTATTTGCATGGTTAGCGTTAAGTCAGCACTTAACTGACAAATCAGTCCATTAAGTAACATGAGATTTTCACACATTATAAATATTTAAGGGGAGGAAAACCTAAGGAAGAAACAGTCGTGACTTTTTGAATTTCCTCTTGAATGGACAGTGTGGAGATTGTGGATTTGTTTCATGTATCAAGTCCAGGAAATACAGAAAAGTACTTTTGTTTTTACATACAGTTCGTCACATTTAGGGCTATCTTTACGCGCAGGGATCCGTGTATCTGGGTTACTAAAATGGGGGAGAAGTGAGTGGGGGTAGGGGAAGTAAGTCAGGCATTCTTGTGTAAATGAGTAGGTCATAAAGTTAATTTCAATCCACTGTTAACGTAAAATATTGGTATGCTAGGGGGGGCTGCCACGGCTTCCTCTTTCTGGTGCTTTGCTTTCACATTACCGTAATACCAACTGTTACAATTCTGAAAAGCGTGCTTTTGGCAAGCATTTGTTTCTATAGATTGTGAAGAAAATATAAAACTCCAGAGGATGAGGTAGTGTATTATAGGTGGATGTCCACTAGCTGTCCTTAGTGACTGCATATTGCATCGCTTTGTAATTAAGTGAGAAATGAAAGTGACTTGCAGTCTCCGTGGCTGCCCGTGTGTGTGTGCCTGGGTGTAAGTGTGTGGATGTATATATGCATGCTCACACCCACCCACACGCATATACACTCACACAGGGGATATTAGCCATGAGACGGACTTCGGCAGCACTGAAAGATTGGAAGGCTGTGCATACATCAGTTTGAAACACTCAGAGGCAGAATCAACCTTAAACTATGTGAAAATAAAAATGAAAAACGAACAAAGGTTGGACTGCCCCCCACCCCAGCTGTAGTTTGAAGGCTGGTGGACCTGGGGCTGGAGAATGGGAGAGTTTAAAAGGTCTTCACGTCAGGAAGGTGCCTTATCTGAGCTCACCCAGATTCTGAACTTTCTCTCTTAAATAAATAAACCAAACAAACTTTAAAAATCCCCCAGAGGCTTCTTTTTAAAGTAGTTTCCCTGAATTTAACTTATAGCTAATTTGAGTAATTAGTTTAGATAAGCCTCTTAAAGCAGATGCATTTGAATGAAATCAGGGCACATGTCCTTTTGGCTTTGGCGCAAGATTCAAACAAGCTTTCTTTTTAGCTCCATCAAAAGTCATCTTTAAAAAAAATACAGATTTAGTGTCTGGATGCAGTTCTGATGGTTACGTGGTTCACTGGACAGACAGAAAGATCTAATGCTAAGCCACACATCTGCCTGTCTGTCTCAATTAATAAACCACAGAATTTATACATGCTATTAATATTCATAGTAATTGTACGGGGTTAAATCTCATCACGTGTGTGCACACATAGAAACGAAACCAGTAATGCAGTATCAGAGGTGTCTACCGGACAATTTCTGCTTCAGAGGCTGTTGGAAAAGGTTCGTACAATTTATTGACCACCATGAGGAGGGCCTAAAATGTTAACCTGTAACTGTGTATTTTTTTTTTATTTTAGGAAATCTGCCAGCACATTAAAGGACATAATACTTGAAAGCTTGTTTCACATTTCATAGCTGTGATAACTGATAGCATAAATAGATGAAAATAATATCTCTGCTCATTTTGACATATGTGTCTGTCTAATCATTCTAAATGAGTGTGCTCATCACATGAATCCCTTTCAACCTCTGATTAAAATGTAACATTGACTACAGGATTATAGAGCGGACTTCATTTTACTGACTGTTTTAACAGTTGTCACAGCTGTTGAGAAAAGGAAAGGCAATTGAAACACTCCAAAACAGGCAGGGCAAGGAGGGAGCAATCCAGTAAATTTCAGCTTGATCCATTGAAATCCAGACGTTGAAAATTAAACAAATTTGGGCTTTAAGGCTCCTACCGGGAGTTCTGCAAGTTTTATTTCATATGGTCCACTCTTTCTGTTTCAGGGTTTTTGGATTTTTTTTTTCTCTCTGCCTCATCTGTCCTTATTAAAAGCTAAAGTATATTGAAACACAACTATCTAAGAGTAATACTATAATGTCAAAATACATGGGATAAATATAGACAGGAAGGAAAAATATATGGAAAACAATAATAACAGCAAGGCTAAATCAGGCTTAAAAAAAGAAGCTTGCTAAGCCACTTTAGATGCAATATTATTTGAGAACTATGAAATGACACTTTAAGTTTATGTTTCTATGAAAAAAATACTTAAGCTCTAGACTTGGAGCCCAGATTACTTTTCTTCCTGTTTCTTCTCTATAAATCTGTTGAAAACACTTGCAGCCTTAAAGGTAGGTAGTGTAGGTGGGGTTTTCTGGTAATTTCTTTGTAAGTTGCTGGAATGACGGCCAGCTGCACTCAGGGGTGAGTGTTCTTGAGGTCTAGTAATCTTGTCTCTCACATCACCGAAGTGACCAGATTCATTCTCTGTCTCCTAAAAATTAAATGACCACTGCTATTTGTGGACATATCCCAAACTGTATCTAGTCAAGAGAGCCAGACCGTGTGTGTGTATTATGTAATATATATTTCTCTTCGGAGTAAGCAAAAAAAAAAAAAAAAAAAGTGCATCTGAGTTAATGCAATAAGGTTTGAATGGGAGTGGTGAGTCAGTGACAGGACCCACGTCTCACCAGCCCTTTGTGTCACTGTATTTATGGAGGGCCCTGCACCTTTGGTACTAAGTTTAGAAATCCTCCTTCTCCAGAAAGGGCTGGAAAATAGCTTTCCAGGGCCTGGGCAGAGGCAAGGGGGACGGTGGTGGTGGGTCCGGGTGGTGATGGCTTCTCGTCTTACTGTGTTTACGGTGCTGCTGTTTTATTTGCTGAGCCTAGCGTGTTGCAGCGGTAATTAACCCATGTTATTAGCAAAGCCCTTGTGGATATCCATTAATTCTCTGGCGTGGATGGTCATTTTTCTAGTGTTTTCTCCCCAGAAAGGTGTTACTGTTCTTTTTTTAAAAGAAATTCTAAATTGATGGCCTTTGATAAATTTCTTTGATTTAACCTGACCTGGAATAGATAGTGGACATCTTATAAAGAATGCTATTGTAATTCAGCTTTTAAAAATGCTAATAGAAGCCAGAGAAAAATGTATATATTTTTTGTTTTTCTCAAAGTAAAAAAGACAATCAATTAGGGTTTAAAAAAGAGTCATGCAGGAAATCAGTGTTAACTCCAGATTTTCCAGGTCGTAGAATTTATGATAATTTCTGCCTCTGAGGTCTTTTAATTAGATTTTTACTTAGTTTAATAATACTTTAGGCATTTTTGTCCAGTGTTGAGCTGGCAGAAAAATACCTGTGCCTCCCGTGCTGAAAAAAGATAAGGACCATCTCATCAGCCGGGCCGTACTTTTGCAATTAATTTTAGGTTCATGGGGCTATTCATCACAAAGGGCAGGTAACTGCTCTCTGAGTCTATTTAACAATACTTCCACAAGAACTCACTCCGGCCCGAACCACAGACAAAGAAGAGACCGTTCTTTTGGAAGGCAGGCATAATGCCCCATCTCGTGTCTGTATCACGTGTGAAAAATTCCTCAACATTTGTTTTAGCCTCGTCACGGCAGCAAAATATTTCTTTGTACTACTCCTAAAGTGCTGTTCAGCTCTGGAGGTTTGGCTTATGTTATTACCTAAAATAAATTAAAATCTGGGCTTTCGGCTGATACATTGTCACACCAGTGGCAATGAATAGCAATGGTTCCTGCTGAACCAATTAATTAATAAGAATCAAACTTTTTTTAGGATCAGCTGTCATGCATTTAGAAATGAGAGAAGAGCCTTCGAGGCTCCTCAGTAGAACTTGCAAGAGGTGTAGCACCTGGGCTTTGCTCTGGTTTTTGCTTCGGAGCAAATTCATGGGCGAGAGAAACAATACAGTGTTGATCTGTCGTGAGTGCATATGCGCTCCGGCCCCAGCCAGCTCTCCGGAGAAAATCTTTGATTGCGCTGGCCCAGTTTGTTCAGTTTTTATCTCTTTTACATCCACTGGCCTTGTATTAAATTGTCATTGTCCTAAAGCACACAGGAGATAGAAATGAATTGCAGTGCTCCCCGTTCTCTGACAGTGAAATATTTAGGGTCTCTTCCTCCAATCATACTTATATGTATGTTTGATTGTGCAGGGTTGGTACCGAGCATCTCTGCCGCTTGACATTCCCCCTACTGCCTTTTCTCTATTTTGCCATTGATTGTCATTTCCACTGCCATGTGTTTGTGGATGTAGGAAGTCTATGCCACTGTAAATAAATACATACTCATAAGATACTTTGACATCCAGTTCAGCAGATAGAATGCACACATGTGTGGGAGTAATATGCATGTGAAACACACATGTGGATGGGAAGAGGTATATGCATGGACTACAGGGATGCTGCAAAGAGTGTTCACGTACATTTATATAACAATTATTTTGCTAGTCAATTAGTTGCCAGTTAAATTTGCCAGGCATGATTTTAACCTAGTATTAGGATTTCAGGTATTTATCAGGTCTGATTTTAAATTCATTTGGTTTAACTACTGTATAAAAGACCAAGTTACCAAGTGACCTGATAAGTAAACTTGTTTCTGATTTTATGATTTTTTAATTTGGATCATTCCTAAATTTAATATCTAGTAATCAAATCATTTGTAAATTAGGAAATAAACTACTAATATTAAAGGCATAGTTTAATGGTATGGGTGCATATCCAAGAACCCGTTTTGAATTTGCTACGTTATTTTCTTCTACAATTGGATCCAAAAAACCTTTTTTAATGTAAACATGATAGCTTTCAAATAAATATAAATTATGAATTTTCTTTTTCTGTGCTATATGTCACTAGATTATTTTTTCTGCTAAAGGAAACAAAACATTAATAAATATTGTACTTGTATAAAATACAGCATAGATTTCAGAATTTTTGAATTTTTTTCCAAGAGCTAATTTTAGAAGTCTGTGATTTTGTTTAGTGAATCGGAATGAGTGCTGAGAGAAAAACACTTACAAATGTTCTTTCTATTCCAATTCTTGTTCTAATTCATGTTCTTATTTAAATTCCCAGATTCATTTCCTACCTTTATTTGTTTGTGTAACACTTTAACAAATTTAATGTTTCTGTGTTTAAACAAAAAAAAAATCCTGCTGTTTCTTTCTGCCAATCCATCAGATCAGAGTTAGCTCCTTTATTTTCTGAGGTTGATAAGTAACAGTCATTTGCCTTTTGAAGGGCTTACCTGGTATCTTTTCCTTGTTTCAAGTTCATTTTAGATGTACACTGTCTAAAGTCTAGGAAACTTCAGCTACAAAAATAATTTTCACGAACACTTTTAGCAAACACATTTTTCTTCTCTACTTTTTCTTTACAAAAGTACCCAATGTTTCTTTTCCTCCGATTTGGACAACATTTCTCAGTATTTTCTGATTGTATTTTTAAGTCAGTTATAGAAAAATCATTGAATTGAGAAGATTTAGGTTTTGTGTATGTGTGGTGTGTATGCAGATCCATTTATTCCCTTTTAATTAAAAAATATTCTTAAATGTTTGGAGAAAAAACTTGCTTTTTATGTTTTGATTTCTTCAAATGTTATGCCTCTTTAATGTATGGCCATGCCTGTCTGTTTGGAAGAGAATACACTAAGGCAAAGCAATAAAAGAAAAGGGACAGTTTTAAATAAATTGGCTTCTCACTGGCCAGTTCAGGTCCATTTTCGTATTCCGGCACAGATCTGTGTGTGCATTTGAATATAAATATATAATATGCAGCAGTAGCCATTAGAAATACAATTAGGGATTCTTTCACACAATATAAGAAATGAAAACACTTGCTTTTAGCATTTGAAATCTATTAAATACTTATTTAAAATGTTAAAGTCATGGAGAGCCTACCTCAGGTTGGAATACATGGTAAAAAGAATGTTTAAAAGTAAATTTATATTTTAATTATAGAAGGCAGTCTCTGTGCCTCCTGGTATTGCTTTGAGTGAAACGAGGTAGCATCTATACTGTTCATCGTTTTGATTGGAAGTACACATTATGTGTAATATGCTTTGGCAGCACTTACGTAGCCAAAGAAAACAAATTAATATGGGGCATCCTGAAGGCTGTCAGGCATATCACAGATGTGTCAATTTAACTTCGCTTCATCATACACCTTCTCGGCAAACAGACGCTTCAGACGGTGCTGAATAAAGGGGCAGCTACCAATACATCCTCACGTTGTATCAGAGACGGATGGCTACGGGGGAGTGATGGACGCCAGCCTGTGTGCGTCCTCCTTTTTAAAACTCGGACTGTGGGGATGGAGACAGCATAGATTATAATGAGGTTTTTTTTTTTTTTTTTTTAAGAGTAAAACTTAAGCTTGTTCAAGTCTGGGTTAGAAGTAATAATGGCCTTTATTTGACAAAGCCCGAAATGCCAGACCTCAGTTGTTGTTACGTGTGAGGTGAATGCAGAGTCAGGAGCTCCGTCCACCCACTTTTCACAGGGGGCCTCTGTTTTCTGTTGTGCTTGCAAGACGTTTCCTGAGAAATTAAAAAGAAACCGTGTGCTTTCTTTTTGCATGGCTTGTTCAATATGCAAAAAATGAAATTTAAAAAAGCGAAACAAGAACTAACGCACAGAAAACAGGCCCACTAAGTTCTTTTTTCCCCTCCATGGTCAGAATGGTCTTTTTGTACATGATAAGTTCGTTTCCATCTGCACTGGGGAGATTTTACTCATTTGTAATGGCTTTGGGAATTTAATCAAAGGACTTATTAAGTAAATATACTTAGTTCCTTTTAATACTGACAATGTGAATTAAAATGTTTTAAAATGTATTCTTTTCAGTTAACATGTTTTTTCATTTTATACTTATAAAAATTTATTTTGCTTTGAAAAGAAGGTCTAAAATTACATTCAGAGTTAGCAAAAATAGCGGATAATATGAAAAATTGTATAGACTGCAGTCTGAGAAAAAAATTCAAATGTGAGGTTCAGTCAATTGCCCTTTGCCCCCTATATTTCCAAATTTTCATAGTACTTGAACATCTCCAAAAATGGAAGGTGGCCATTTACAATGTATTCATTTTCTGTAGATGAATAAATTCTATGACAGTGTTTTCTTGCCATCCATGAATCTATTAAAACAGATAATATATTATGAGGAAGAATATTATACTTGTAACCAATTGTTCGTGACTGAAAAGGAAAATATATATACATACAGAGGTAGAAAAAAGAAACTTAAATTACCAGCCATCATTACCTAAAAGATAAATCATCAGTAAGAATATGAAATATAAACAATAATAAGATAAACAATATAATAACGAGTAAATAAATAATAACACAATAATAAATTATTTTGTGTGATCACAACTGTAAATCTACTTTTTCCCACCCTGTACCGTTGATAAGAGTCGTGGTTTTTTTTCTATGAGAAAGTGACTGTATGCAGTTGGGGCTGAGGCCCACGAAATGACAGTGGCGTCCCTTTTAGCCATAGGCTTAAATGAGACCTGCCTCATCAGTCCCGGGATCATAGTGTCACAGATGGAGAAGCAACCATCAGCTCAGCGGTACTGAACTGCACACTTGGCTAACTCATCTTATTGCTCGCACATCTAAGGCGAGGCTCCTTCCATGTTTGGAGTCCAGACAGGGAGACAGGGACGCGGGCTGGGCGCAGGTGGGAGCAGGTAGCCGTCTGTCCCTGCTCACTCCTGGCCTCTCCGCCAGGGAAGGTGAGATGCACATGGGCAGCGTAGGTACGGAAGCCAACACAGGTTCTTCCTAGGAATTTATTTTGCAGTTGTTCAAGTAAATCTCACATGCCTCTTCGGTTCTAGAAATGCCACTGTTGTCTTTCATGCTCCGAAGGACGACTCCTACGTGTGAAGCATGAACTGGCTTAAGCATTTTTTAAGAGCTAGGAGTAGAGAGCAGATCACCCGTGTACGTTAGTCTGGACGAAGACTCCTGTTTCCTACTCTCGTGTGGAACTGTTCGGTCGGCTATGTCTGAAGAAGGAGGGCAAGAATGAGGTCCAACACTCAAATTGCAGCTCTTCTCTATGTGTTTTCTTTCCTTGTCGTGAATGAAACTTTCATGTCCAGAACATTTATGAGGGTTTTAGTGATTGGAAAATCTGTCCTGAGAATGTGGTCACCCTAGGTGACAGCCTTACTTTCTGTCTAGTTTCAGTGTTGGGTGACAATGTCTGTCGTGTTTGCTTATGTCATAGAATGTCTTTACCTCCATGTTGGACATGCCTGTGCAGTTCTAAAAAACTTCTGAAACCCCCCAGTCCTAGCACCATTAAAAAAATTCTGTTCTATTTCCCTGTTTTGCTAAAGGATCATTTACTTTGGGAAAAGGTAAGTGTGCAGACCTTCATCGCCATTTGTATACACTGTGCACCCCCCCCCGCCCAATTCCAGAGAGATTGCCTTCCACTTTTCATATTTATTTCCCTTTCGTTTCTGTTTGTTATGCATTCTAGTTGAGTGCTTTTATGATGTTTTCTTGATTGTTGTCAGTTTGGGGTACTTGCTGCTGACATTTTGGTTAAGTTCATGCCACAGCGGAAAACCCTACGGCCAACTGGAATCTGGCCGTCCTGCACCAAAGACACAACTCACGTTCGATTGTGTGTAAATACAGCTAGTTAGCCGAGGGTTGACCAGATAGCTGGGCAGAAAGAGCGAGGGGCAGTACACACTGTTTGCAGTGACTGTGCTGTTCCTACACCTGATAAGATTGAGAGAGCTTTTTGAAATGCTGATAGGCTCTGAATAAGAAAAGAATAATCACTTCTCTTGGCACCAGCTTATCAGCAATGAAGTAAAATGCCAACCCTTTTACATTAGCGAAAGTAAATGTTTTAGACACTCTGTGCCTTTTTTCATTCACGTTAAATGGGAGGAGTGCTTTTGGAGTGAGCTGTAATGAATAGGAGGATTTATTACCTTGACTAAATTACAGGTGAATATGTTGATAAAAGAACCTTTCGCGTCAACAGCAGCTTCTTTGATAAGCAGGTGCGTCTATTCGGCACGTTCTCTGGAGACATTAAGTATTCCTCTTCCCACTCCAGTTCTATTAAGCATCCTTTCTGATGTTAGAAGATGCAGTTATGTCCTCTGTCAGTGGAGTCTCCTTGTCTTCCAGCAGGTGGGTGGCAGGCTTGTAAAATGCCGGCAGGCTGTGGTTGAGGAAGTTGGGGGCGTCTGCAAGTTTCTATCCTCTGTGCTGAACCAGCAAACTCCTATTCAAAAAACCGTAGTTTTTCCCCTTCCAGAATGGAATGAGATTGGTGATAAATTTAGGATACTCAGATGAGAAGGTAAATGTATTTGTCCAAGTTAGTCCATTGTTAAAGCCTCCCCTTATTAAAAACAGAGAGAGAGACAGAGACAGAGGTGTTGGCTTTGTTCTTCTGTACAAACCATGGACTTTCTCTACCATTTTCTCCTCTTTGTAATTTGACGCCTACAAATAATTTGGCGTATTCAGATTTGATAAATGATAGTGCAAGAGCAGATTGATTGATTTTGGATTACTATTGATTACTCTCAATGAGATCACTGTGACACAGTCGAATCAATGGTATTCGATTAAGCGAGGCCCCACGGTCCTATACGTTCAGCAGCACGGGGAGCTCGGGAACAGAATGTTCACAAGCTGATAAATTGACAAAGCGCTCAGCTTTAAATAGCCCTTTGTTCAGGGCTGCTCCTTAAAATATATTTCACTGGAAAGTTCGCTTTCTGCAACTCTGGGCCTTTCTGTGGAAGAAAGGTCATCAGTTTAAGGTTTATTAAATCTTAACTAAAAACAACTGGGCTCCATTTAGGTGTAAAATAATTTAAGTACTCACTGCAGGCAAACTTCATGCTCTGGGCTGCGGCTCCCAGGTTTTCCTCGCTTACGAAGACGTCAGTTGTAAAC
This sequence comes from Carollia perspicillata, assembly GCA_004027735.1. NCBI lineage: Eukaryota > Metazoa > Chordata > Mammalia > Chiroptera > Phyllostomidae > Carollia > Carollia perspicillata. The sequence goes on from PVKM010028725.1 coordinate 15,817, forward strand.
ATAAAAATGCATCACTGGGAATGTAACGGTTTAAGATTCAAATGGAAATAAAAATTCCTGCCTGGGGAAAGCATGCCTAAGCCTGAACTTTCTTCAGAAGTGGGCAGGCGTGGGGTGGGCCCCGGGAGGCGGCGGCCCGGAGAGGAGCACCTTGCCCCAGAGCAAGGCAGCTTTTACCCCCCTCCTTCTTTGAGGGTCTCATTCATCCTGCCCCCGATACTACATGCAAAACACTGAACAGCATTTGATCTGAAAGCCACTAGTGCTGCTGATGCACTGAAACCTTCGTGTCCTGAGCGAACTTACAAAGTCACTGGGAAAACGGCGTCCGTGTTTCCAGCCCTTTCACGAAGGCGCTGAAGGATGAGGCGTTGCCACCAGAACCCATCCTGGCGCAGCTCTGGCCCTGGGAGGAGACCGTCTGCTCTTCCGTGAGCACGAGCTCTCCAGGCTGTGTCTCAAAAGGTACACACTCCACTGAATGCGTGAAAGTGCTCACGTACGAGACGTGATCACCCCATGAAATTTTGACGACAGGGGGCCTGGGGACCCCGAATCTTAACTTGTTTCAGTCTTGAAATATACTTGATAAATTCTTTCATTCTGATAATAATGAAAAGAAAAAAACCCCAACAACTAGAGATGGCTTTCTGAGGGGAAATTGGTAGGAAGGTCAAGTTGGGATTCTTGGCGTTCCCTGACAAAGCCAGGTGTGTTTATTTATTTATTTATTTTGCATGAACGTGAGTGATGGGCTTTAATTATATTAGGTTGAACCACATGAAAATACCATTTTTGTAGGTCAAAAAATGGTCAAAAATCAGCAATTTTATGTGGTTCAACATAATAATCGAATTTCTCCCTCTACCATTCATATTCCATAAACAAATTGAAAGTGACACTGTTTTGTTTTGTTTTGTTTTGTTTTGATGATGAGCTGTGTGAGGTTCGGGGAGATACATGAATGCTATCTACGATTATACCAAGTATGCTATGGTGTCGTTTTTAACTACTTTTTTTTTCTTTAACACCACCGAGAGTTCCCAAATGTGCAGTATTATGCACGCTGGAAAGGGGTATATTTGTCTGGCTGGCTTCTCACCTGTTGTAGCTAAGCTGCTTCTGAGCATCCAGGTAAATTTTCCTCTGCCGAGGACACACTCGGTCTGAGCAGGGAGCAAGCCTCGAGTGCTGACCCTCCCCAACGCACACGTGGCTGAGGGTAAATAGTTGGAAAGCAAATTGGGAAAAAGATGCCGACACCTCCAGTATCTCATCCTCACTTTCGTTCGTTCACAGAACCCCGACATGCTAGTCAGTGCGTCTCATGCTTCCCCCTGGAGAAGCGTCAAGTCTGTGCTCCATTAAATCTGTGCGCCGCTGTGGCTTAGGCAGGCGTGGAACGTCCTGGCTTGGCGGGGGAGCCCGAGATGCATTATTGGCGATGGCAGGTATGGAAGGTGCCTCGGGAGCTGTAATAAAATGATCCCAGAGGTTCTACCCGATGCCCTGGATGGATGCCTCATATTGGAGCTTATGGCTGTGCTGGCCAAGTGGGGCTTGCTGGGCCCACCTATGGGCAGAGTCCAGCTCCCAAATGGGAAGGATGTCAGTCTGTCCATAGGCAGGAGGGAGAGGCTCAGGGACCACCGCTAGAGATATCAGCAGAAAATGCTCTTGATTTAGGGTCACGTCCAGACTGGGTAAGTTTTTCTCTCTCTGGGTAAGCGCATGACAGCTCACATCTTGTTTCTGAGGAGTGGGGAGGAGGATGTTCTTTTGGGACTTCATTGAGTGAAAGCCCCCCACTGGTCCTGTGGTCAGTCCTGGAGTTTTCCCTCAATCGACCAGTCCCCCCATCTGTGGATCTGCATTTGATTTATCGCAGTAGTAAGATCAAAAAAGAAGTCATTTCTTTTGATGTTTGCTATTAGGCCCTGCAGTGCAGGATGGGGGATGGAGAGAGAGTGGCCCTAGCCTGCGAGTCACTGTGCTGGTCCCATGGTGGCCACTGATGGCAGAGTGTATACTCTGTGTCTCTGTTTATTTGGTGAGCTACAAAGTGTTTTACATGAATCACCAGGTTTGTTTCAGGTCCGGATGCTTTCGCTAAAGACACACAGAGTGGCGGGCACGAATGCCCGATTAGAACGACTTTTGTTGTTTTACCTGCATTGGCATTCACTTTACCAAAACTCAGAAAAGGCTTAAAAATATAAATGAGTCATTGGGGTTCAGGCTTTCTCTCCAAAAAGAACAACCAGTTGCATTCATGCGTGGGTGGCAGACGTGGGACACAGGAGCCTTCTGG
>PVKM010028726.1:0-18135 GCA_004027735.1 Carollia perspicillata
AGTCAATCTCATTCGTCCTCAGAGAATGGGAAAGACAATTGTTCTTATTTCATATTGGCTTCTCACTTCTTTTTTCCAGGAAAGATGATTTCTACTAGACTGTTTCAAAACTGTAATGCACAGGACTTAAAACTTTTAAAACTTCTCACTTAACTTTCTGGTTTAAGTATCTACCAAGTTTAGTCATTCATTTTCCAGGCAGCAACAACAATTCAATTTATATAGCCATTTGTCATGTTACCTTCTAGCTTGCCACGGAGCTGAGCTATAGAGACCCTGTTACTTATTTTCCCCCACGTCCTCTTGCGATTTTTACTTATTCTTGCTAGTCATTCCTAATTCCTTTTAAATTTAGGACTTTCAGTTTTTCCTAGTTTCTGATTACAGCGACTGTTAGTTTTCTGAGTCCGCTCTCCTCTTGTTCCTAGTAATACATCCCACTTCCGGTTTTAGCAAAGTATGAAGTTCCACCCTCTTTCCCTCACCCCCAACATACAGTTTACATCGCCTAGCAAATCCTTACTAGAAATGTAAATCCTTACAGCTGGTGAGCATGTGACTAAGTTCCACAATGGAATGGAACAGAGGTGAGACCCCAACTTGTATTCATATACAAGTTCTTATATTCCATACAAGAACATTGCTTACCCTCCTCTTCTTCTTCATCTTTTTCTCTGTGGACTGGGACTTAGATGTGGCATCGGTGAGTCAGCCGTAACCACACAGACATGGGCAACATCCCAGGGGACAGAAAGAGCTTTCAAGTAAATGAAATCTCGGTGCCTGGACCAATCACGCACCTGCCCTGAGCCACCTGCCTATTTTTACACTGTTATATGAGAAATATACATTTCTCTTTTATTTGAACAATTGTATTTTGAAGTCTTTGTTATAGCAGCATAATTGATACCCTAGCCCTGACTAACACATTTACTAAACAAAAAGAGAAGTGACGAGTGTACTCTCTGCTAGCCAGACCTTACCTGGAGTGCACTCCTATCTGCGAATCATGCTTTAAGAGACATGAAGACAAAGCAGAGGTTTTCAGGTGAGAGCAACAAGAATGGTGAGAGACTCGAAGCTGAAGAAACTAGAAGAGCAGTCTCAAAGTAGCAGCGCTTTTTTCAAAATCTGAAGAACTGGCATGCAAAAGAGGGATTCACCTCGCTCTGTGTGGTGTTCGTTGTCAGAAGCAGGACTCAAGGTGAAGAGGGATTCTGCCCGAGACAAAGAACGCTCCTGGCTGCCAGCTCTGCTGCTTGGCCAGCAATGGCTCCTCCGGAAGCGGTGGGGGCTTAGCAGAGCCTGGACGACCATTTGGCTGGCTTTCGTAAAGACCACACGTCCTGTGCGTATGTTACACAGATTATCTAAAGTTCTCAGGACAACACTAAAAATTATATACTTTTTACCTTCGTTTGATAGAAAGGGAATCTGGACTGTAGGTTGCAGACACTTTTAAAATTTGCCAAAGATCACAGAGCTGGTTAGTAGCAGAGTCTGCGTTCCTCCTACTAACCATCAAATGTGATTTAGAAAATGCTTTAAAATTTGTTTCCAGATCTGGAATTTCATGAGTCCCCTGAAAAACTGTCCTTCCCAAATATTTGCTTGGATTCCGAGGTACAGAGCCAGAAATGTCTCCTAGAGGCTGGTATTCCTCATCTTCTAAGTTTGAACTCAACAGAAAACTCAGTGGAGCCTCCTTTGCGTGTCTGAGAGTGCCCCCTGGTCTCCAGTCCGTCTTCTCCTCGCTCTTGGCACACAGCGAGGGTGCAGCTTCCATTGGAACCGAATGGGAGCAAAAATAATGGGGCCAGGCCCAGATCTGGCCCCTAGAAACCTTCCAGATACTTTCTTCTGCTGCTGCTGGATATTGGCGTGCGAAGCGACCTTGCAAGTTGGCTGCTGGGGATGGCAGAACTTTTCTGCCGGCGTTGGTCTTGAACAATGTGTGGAGCAGAGCCCCCTGGCACCCCACAATTGCCTTGGACTTTGTAAGTGAGGGAGGCATAAACCTTCACTGCCTTTGAGCCATTTTACATTTTACACCCTGTCTGATACTCTTGATCCTCAGCCACTAAATATCAAGAACTGCCCGGCACAATCACTGGGCTATGATTAGGGTATAATCACACTCTAATGTATTTACTGATGACTCAACCAGGCTGAACTTGAAACTACAGATATTTTACTTAAAAAAAAAAGCAGAACCTTAATACAGTTCGACCTAAGATAACTCTTGACTACCCCACACAACTCTGCCCAACTGATAAAGAGGGATCAATTTTTTATACAACAGTAGCAGAGAAGTTTCTTTATTTTATTTTTTACGTATTGTATTTTTTTCCTTTACCGTTTCTCCCCTGAGAAGTTTCATATACAGATTCCCCGGGGTATAGGTTTGTCAAAAGTTTGTCAGATTGTGGCTTATGGTGCAGTCCACTGATTTTTGCTGTTGGATTCTTCCTTATTTTTCTTTCTTTCTTTCTTTCTTTTACTTTAATATCAGAAAATTTCTCATGGAAGAAAACCTAGAATTCCAGACTATTTTACAAATCAGGAGATTTAGCAGCACTCATTTCACAATGAGCTGGCACTCGGGGTGTGCACGTCAGACAGGTCACACCTTCTCGACTTCTCCACGGACCCAGTCTCCCCTTCTAACCCTAACACGAACATGCGTGTTGAATGCCACTTCTCTTTGTGGAGAGGATTTTTGTACACCCAGCCTCATAGGCCATTTGCGCTGGTGCTCCCAGTTCACACAGAAGTAAAATCAGTGATTTAGGAAGAACACTACCTGAAGCACTGCCTTTTTGAGGGGGTCGAATGCCTTGGGAAGACAGTTAACCCTCCGTGGGCACTGGCAGGAAGAGTTAGGAAAAGTCTTCCCATTATCACTGGGTACTGGTCCTGCTTGTGGGGCTCGGATATCACAGTTTATTCTCCTTAGTCTCCAACTTCCTTTTTGTAACACAAAATCGAGGACACAAAGTGAAGATTTGTAAGAGAGAAGAACAGAGCTTTTCTGTTTCTTATTGGAAGCCCAAGTGGCTGTAGTGATGGGTTTGGCTGCACCAGACAGCTACGCCATCTCTGCTCTCTGAAGATGCAGTGGAACAAGCTGTCTCCTTCAGTAGGGAGCTCCCCACTCAGTGGCCCCTCTGCAAAAATGGACACTCGATGGGGCTATGTTAGCATCACAGGAGGGGCTGGGCCAAACCAATGTTATTTTTTAAAAACCATAAAACTGTAAAAAATATTGAAATCTTAAGTAGAAGGCAAATATTTAGAGAAGCCAAAGAGTTATTTCTTTGAAAAAAGTTGGGGACTCAGAGTCTTGCCTACTTGGCCCTATCTCTTACCTCCTGGGGTGACCCTTCAGCATCTCCCTGGGTAGAAGATTCTTGTTTGTTCCAACGCTGAAATTCCATGCATGTTCAATGCCGTGGGAGTAAGCGGGGGCTGTGAGTGAGAAGTTTCTGCCCAAATCAGCCCAGTGCGAGCACGGGTTGGAGGTGAATGTCTGACCATATGTTAGTTATCTGAGAAAAAGTAGACCCATTTGTAATGGGAAAGGAGGTACAAGCTTTGAGTTATAAAATAACGAAGTCACAGGGGGATGGAGCCCAGCACGGAGACATAGTCAATAATGTTGTCGTAACTCTGTGTGGTGGAGATGGACACTAGACTTACTGTGGTCACCACATTGGAAGGTATATAAATGTCAAATCACTATGTTGCATTCCTGAAACTAACATAATATTATGTGTCGACTATATTTTAATAATAAAAAAGGCAGTTACATTCTTTTCAAGCAGATCCTGTAATTATAACATTGATAATATTTTTATCCAGAAGGAGAATAAAGCAGCTACTGTTTTCCCAGCCCTTTTTCTTCTTCACTTCCTGAGAAAGAAAGGATTGGGTTTAATAACTGTTAGTCAGTTCTGTTTCTCGTTAAATGATCCATTTTTTCTTCCTTTAATCCTGAACGTGCCAATCGTGTTTGACCACATTTGCATTAGTAAGAAAAAGGATACTCTTCATTCATATTAATAAAAATGATACAAGTCATCACCGTATTTACTGAGTGCTAAGCAGCGCATAATGGTTCAGTTTTATGTGTCAGCTTGGCTAGGTACCCAGATGTTAGGTCAAGTTTTATTCTGGATGTTGTTATGGTGAGTGTGTTTTTGGATGAGATTTACATTAAAACGGAGGACTTTGAGTAAAGCAGACTAATCTTCATAGTGTGGGTGGCCCTCACACATCCATTTGAGAGCCTTTAGGAGAACAAAAGACAGACCTCCTCCCAGCAAGAGGGGCTCTTCTGCAGACAGCCTTTGGACTTCGCCAGCCTCCTTGCTTTTGATTAGCCTGTTTTCAGACTTGCACCATAACTATTTCCAGAATAGCCAGCCTGTCACCCTCCCCGATCAGACTGTGAACGTGTCAAGCCTCCACATTCACATGAACCAGTTCCTTAAAATAAATCTCTTCCTACAGATATGCACCCTACTGGTTCTGTTTCTCTGGAGAACCCTGATGAATACATATTGCGGTAGGTATTTAAAATCTGTTAATTCATTTAATTTTGTCAATGACCTTACGATATTTGAACACGATACTTTAAGAGGTGTTACTGTTTCACAGGTCAGGGAATGAGGCTTAGTGAGATAAAGTAATTGGTCTGAAATCGTCGGGCTGGTAGGTGGCAGCGCCGTGATTATAACCCGAAGGTTGTGGACTGAATCACTTGGCTTTCCTGCACTCGCCAGCCCTTGACATTCTTTGGTGTTAGTGATAGTGAACAGGCCTCAGCACCAGCCCATCTGGAAGCTGTCTCTGAGCCAGACCTTCCCTCCTGTCAGGGGGCTCCTGGGAGTCTGCTTGGTGTCTGCCCGGGAGCCTGACACACCTGACCATCCTTGGTAGACTCAGGCATGATCCTTCTCTTGCTAACCCTCCGCTTCCTCTCTGGCGCGAGGAGAGTACATCACTTTACCTGCTTGTTGTGAGGATTAAATGTGAGTGCATAAAGTATTTCTCTCACGGCCCACACGCTGAAGGCGCTCAGACGCAGAGAGCCTCCCCTTTCCACCCTGCTCTCGTGTGAAGGGAAATGACGCCAGCCCACTGCAGCTGGATCTCGGGCAGTCCCGACTCCTTGTAGAGCGAGTCCTTCTGTGTGCCACCTGTGTCAGTCTGCTAGGGCCACCAGAATAGAGCACCTCAGGCTGGCGGCTTGAACAACAGAAATTTATGCCTCCCGGTTCTAAAGGTTGCAAGTCCAAGATCGAGGTGTCCACAGGTTTGAGCTCTTCTGAGACCTCTCTCTCCTTGGTTCTCAGAGGGTCACCTTCTCACCATATCCTCACATGGTCTGTCCTCTATGTGCCCATCCCTGGTGTCTCTCTGTGTTCAAATTTCATCTTTTTACAAAGACACCAGTCAGATTGGATTAGGGCCTACCCTAATGGCCTCATTTTAACTTAGTCACCTCTTTAAAAGGCCTTGTCCCTAAATAGAATCACATTCTGAGACACTGGGGCTTAGGGCTTTAACATATGAATTTGGGGGAGTATAATTCAGCCCTTAATACCACTTTAACCCCTAGGTGTCAAGGGCCTGCTGCCCAGGAACCCCATTTATACTTTTTCTGCCTGGCCATGCCCTCAAACTTGCTGCCATTTGGCACTATTGCTTTAGGATTATGCTAAGAGCCTAGCTTAACTGGTCGGAAATTAAAGGCAAGAAGCTCACTCAAGTTCGATGAACTTGTCTTAGTCTGACGGTTATGGGAAACCAATCAGAACAAGTGACAGGCAATTAGTAATTGCTTCACATTCTTCATCTGTAAACTGCACCTCCCCATCGGCACCCCCACCACTGCCAAAGACACACACCCACGTACACACACCCTACTAGAGAAGTACTCCAGGTTCAGGGAGGCATTTTGAAGTATACTTCAAATAATTATGTGCATGTGGATATATATATTGGATATTTGCACATGTATAGGTATAGGCATGTTTGTGCACATGTACACATGCATACCGGCCCACATGTAAACACATGCACGTGCACGCACACACGAATGTGCACTCAAGCACACACACATGTGTGCACATCTATAGGTGTATGTGTGTACACACATATACAGGCATCTGTGTATGTGTGTGCACACGTGTGCACATGCATGTGTGTGCATGCGTGTGACGTCATGGTAGCCACTGCTCTTGACTCCAGTGACTTGCATCTGTTAAATATGCTCCTCTTTGTTTTAGTTATTCTCTGAGAAGGCTACTCCTGTTCATGCCATACATCCTATTAGTTCTGTCTCTACGTTTATTGTGCCTTAGGTTTCCCACCTCCCCCACCAACATCACAGGGCCCCAGCAGTGAGTCTCTGGTTGGGTTGGTTACCATCCAATATAGAATCCCCTGACTGGTAAGAGTTTTCAGGTCAGACTACTTTCCTAGGCCACAGATTTTTCTGATGCTTAGCCTACTTCTGGTTGCCTCTGGCCGAGGCACTAATAATACCGGGTCTAATGTGGAATGTGGGATACTTAGGGAAGTAAGTCTCATGGTACAAACACAGCAACTTGCTTAGGAGGAACCAAGTGGCCCATGTCCTGGGAAGAGGGTGTAGGAAGGCAGGTACCAGCCTCCGCATCCCTCTGGGGTTTGCAGAGGCCCGTTATGAAGACTTACATCATGTCAGCGCTACAGTCACCGTCCTGAAAAATCTCACTGCCTGTGGCTGGCTGCCTGCTCCCAAAGAGGCACACTCCATTGTAGAGAACAAATGGATTTTCCAGCTCCAAGAATTAAATATTGCAAAACGAGATCAAACATAGACCTCAGTTTTATGTCACTTGAAATCATTTAATGAAGACATAAGACCAAATTACTAAAGAGTAAAGTTGTGCAAAGAGAATAATTTGACATTTTAGAGGGGAAAAAAAGAAAACCTGTAGGGAAAACACATTCAGAGTCTGAGAAGTTGTTTCCACCCTCCCCCTTCCCTTTTCTTTTTTGTCTTTTAAGCCACATTTAGATAGAGTGCAGACTTCTATAGTTGGACTTCAAGAATAAAGGGAACAGGAAATCAATGGGAATCGCGTCTTAATGAAAGCTTTTGTAAAGTGGTCCAAGAATCCAGAAGAGACTCGTTCTGTATTGAATTTCTGAGAGTCCGCAGAAAGGGCCGGGCTGGTAACCCAGCGACTGATGCCTGCCGTCAGCAGCACCCCAGTCCTCTCCTCCCTGGAAGGCTTAGACGAGTCCCGCCTCCGTCAACAAGCTCTCCATCACATCCATGAGGTCCAGACTCCAGATGGGGCAGATTCTAATTTTAATAGCTATTCCAGGTAGAACGGACTCACATGATGTAGGGTCTTGGCAGCAGTTTAATTGCCGGGAGGTAATGATGCACATCTCGGTGAGGGGCCAGTTGTGGCGTCGCTGGCTATTGAGTGCAGTAATTAATATGATTAAGTGTGCGGCTTTACAAATTCTTCTATTCCCCTGCATGTACTAGTATTTTGCGGCTTGTCTTCTGAAACTATGGTTTGAGCAAAGGTTCCTTCCCCTCATTTTCCTCTGTAGGGCCAGACATATTTCTGAGAACACAAGTATCCATATATATTGGTGGAAAGAAAATCTTCTGGAAAGTCGCTGCAGAGATAAAGCAGAGGAGGGACTTCGCTGCTTTCTTTGCCATCCCCTTGGCTCCTTCTTCCCTTGCCGATTGTTTGCTGTTGCTGCCTTTCCCACTTGGTGTGATTTTATGGCTCTTCAAAATGAATTCAAGTTTCTGAGCAGATGTAAAGTTTAGACAATAATAACAACTCATGGTGTTGACTGGTTATTGTGTGCCAGTAATTGCTGTAAGTGCTTTATGTGCCTTATTTTATTTCATCACAATGACCGCATGATTTCCACTTCACAGGTAAAAATATAAAAGTTTGAACAGAAAAAAGTAAGAAAGTTTGCATCTTGCCCGTGGTAGTAAAGCTTGAATGAACTTGAATGAAATTGCAATGGTCTCACCCCACAGTGGGAGCTTCTACTATGAACTTCTACTGAAATCTGGAAGTTGTGAAAATGGCTTCTCTCTCTCAGAATAATAGTTATTTGTGCAACTGATCTCCTGCAATATACATACTCATGTGTTAGGGATGAATTTTGTGCCCGGACCATGTTGGAAGCTCAGGCCTCCAGACCCAGCGCCTGCCCTCAAGTAGTCACGTCCTTCTGGAGGTGAGAGCATGAAATAACGGCTATGGTAGGAAATCACACACAAAAAAAATCTTTTCAAATAATGTGAATAGGGGCAGTCAGTCACGGGGATTTGATGTGTGCCTGAAAAATCCCAGTTAATTCCAGCCACTGGATTACTTCTGGCAAAAGTCTGAAGACAAGCCAAGAGGTATTATGTTAGATGAAACACTCACTGTCACCCAATATGTCCCATAGGATACAGCGAAAACCTGCGGGTCCTGGAATCACTTAGACTGGCTTCAAGTTTTTACTGGGTTCCTCATTAGCTTGTGTGACCTTAAGCATTTTACTCAAACTCTCTGAACTTCCGTCTCCTCACCTATAAAAACACATGATAGCATATTGCACCTTCTCTGGCTGTTTAGACAAGGGGTCCACAAACTTTCCTTAAGAGAAAGGTAGTAAATATTTCAGTTTTTGCTGGCCACGCAGTGTCTGTCACAACAACTCAACTCCACCAATGTAGCCCCAAAGCGGCCATGGGCAATAGGAAATGAACAGGTACAGCTCTGTTCCAATCACACTTGATTTATAAAAACAGATGAGCTGGACCCAGATTTAGAACATCAACTGAGATGTTAAAAGAAAATCCCAATGTATAAGGGTCTTTGGTTAACTGTAGAGACTCAATCAGTATTCATTTTTCCTCCTTCTTACAAGTTACTCCATTAGGCTGATGGGTCACAGAGATGCATGCAAACACTGCGTCTCTCTTCGGGGGTCACCGTCCAGTTGTGATGACAACACATGGAGAATATAGAGAATAATACAGTTTTGCACATATGAATTGTAAAGGAGACAGAGTAAACCGTAAAGTTATAGGAACTGAGTGAGGAGGACAGCAACCACAGGAGAAATGGTTAAGTGAGGTAAGAAGAAAGGCCTTCCAGGTAGGTAATTCAAATGGGGAGAGGTGCTCTAAGTATTTTCAGAGGAAGCTGAGTAGACCTGTTTGTCTGGAGAAGAAGGATGCCTACGAAGAGGGCGTGGAGGCCCAGTTTAGGAGGGAGGGGAGAGGGGGCTGAAATGTCAGGTTCAGGAGTTTGCACGTTACTCTGTGGATGCCAATCGCTGTGCTGTGGAGGGTTTTTGACGCTAACAGAGGAGGCGTTCCACAGGTGTTAAATAAATTAATACATCTGAAGGGACCTGCATGGTGACTGGGCAGAAAATAGCAGCCCAAAGACCGGGGATTGGGAGAGATTCAGACCAGGGTGGTGGCAGTTAGAATTGGCCAGGAAGGACATACGGGAAAGACACTGTGCAGGAAGAATTGACATGGCCCGACGACTGCATACAGAGGGGACCAGTTAGACATGATGCTGACGTTTAAGTGTGGTGGTCTGGAGAACAGGGTGGCTAGAGCAAAGGATGTCAGGGAGACAGCTTTCTGGAGGAAGCTTCATAAATTAAGCATCAGGACTTGAATTCAGAGTCCCTGAAGGACACCCACGTGGAAGTGTTTAGTACAATAAGATGAGCTCAAGACAAAAATGGAATCTGAAAGCAGGTATTGAGGGACCAGCCTCATAAAGGTGGTGGCTCATGAGAATGGCTGAAGTCTTGATTCTGGATGAGGTCTGAAGATCCCAATAAGGACCTGGTGCAGAGAGAGTCAGAGACAGGGCCCTCCTTAGTAACCCCAAAGGATCGCTCTAGTTCCTCTGAATACTGTGGCAATAACAGCGCCAAGAGATTGGGAAAGTCCCACAGCATTTTTTTTTAAGTCTAGAAACAAAGATCAGTAAAAGAATTGAATAAACCTTGGGCTTCTGATGTTAAGGAACTTTCCCCATACAATCCTGATAAAAAGATACTGAGTGTGAAGTCCCAAACTCTTCAAGTTCTGATATGTAGACCTACTGTGGTGTCATCTCATTGAGTTCAGTTAATATAAGACATAGAAATGCGTCACCAGTAATAACAACAAGACAACTCTAAGACATTCTCAGCACTTTTTCAAATGGGGTTAATTTAAGCACCACATAGCAAAGCTGCTTTCAGATCCTAGTTTGTTGCCTGGTTAAATAAATACAAGTTTATGGCCAACCTTGAACATTCTCAGTAGATCTCAAGTTGACCCATTTCTATTGTCTTGACCCTGCCTCACTATTCTTCTTGCAACTCCTGTGAGGAAAGGAATTCCCCTTGACGAGGGAGAGAAGGAGTCTGTGTGTTACCATTGGTATTTAGCTAATTATTGATGGGAAAGGGGAGCAAAAGGAAATTAGACATTGAGCTTAATAAAAGGGGAAGCACGGACCTGCTTGCTTCACCAGGAAGCTATAGCTCTTTACACTCCAGGGGATTATAGCATTGCTCACCGAGGAGAGGAACACTCCTCATTTCCCCGCTCCGGAACCAGAGTGTTGCGGGGTGCAGGGGCTGGTGCTGGACCACAGAGGCCTGACTGTCTAACTAGGGGTATTAACTCATCTAAAACCTGTGAATGTTTGGGAAGTGGACTGGTTCTTTTGAAAAAGTACCTGGTCTCTCCCAAACCCAAGCTAACATAATCCCAGGTGAACAAAGAAGGTCTCTCTCTCTCTCTCTGTCTCTCTCTCTCTGTCTCTCTCTCTTTCTCACCTGTTGGCTTGTACTTGCACTGTATACTCACCTGTTTTCCCCATGGCCATGTGGCCCTAGCATTCGCATGGCCCATGGCTGGGTGAACTCCACACACAGGCTCCAGGAGGGAGCCTGAACGCCACAGCACAGGAATAGGCTGCAGCTGGAAGCACACACTGAACCAGTCGGATCCTGGACTTCACTGGACTTGAATGTGGAGCAGAGACTCTGGGCAGTGGCCTTTATCCTGGCCCTACTGATGACAAGGTTGCACCTTTTCCGTGGTGAGATGGATGGAGATGGGACACTGAGAAGTCAGGATGGGAGCCCCTTAATTTTACACAGTCCATAAACCATACCACACAGCCTCACCTGCCGGTGTGGGTCTCAGGAAATTCTTTGCCTCATGATACTGCAAGAGCTCATTTTCCACTGAAAACACATGGAACAAGAGCAGGAGAAATGGATCCTTCTAGAACAGCATTGTCATGATACTTTCTCTAAGGAAAAACAACCCGTCCTTGTTAGACACCAACTCTGTTGAATTGGTGGGTGGTGGAGAAAGTGTCATCATCTGACATAGCCTTTGAAGGAGTTGTTCACTTGCCACTTGCCATTTGCCTATTTCTCGAAGCCGATGAAACGCATGGTACTCATGTCACCGCAGGGTCAGCATTCTTCCTTCACCAACAGTACAGGGCTCATACGACTTGTAAATCTAGCTCCAGAGCTGGCCAGGTTCATATTTCTCATTTTTCTTAAAAGGGAAAACTCAGACCCAGAGAGGGTAAATGGCTAAAACTGACGCGGCAAGTAAGCTAGAGAATTACGTAGGCCTAGAACTGCAGAGACCTGGCTCCCCGTCCAGGACTTGAGGTACCTCTTTGCTAGAGACTCACTGTGGCCGTGGGTGGATTCTCATTTCATTGTGGGAATTCGTAAAGAACGTTTAAGCCATAACCTCCAGAAACAGTAACGATGAAGGACTTACGTTGGGAGTGCACGAACGGTGCCCGTGCCCTAACAATGCATTTCAAGGATTGAACAGGGTCAGGAGCCTGTGCTAGGAACCTGGCGGCAGGGGCAGAAGCAGAAATCCTAAGAGGGCCAAGCGTAATCCCTTTCACTGGGGACGGGGGGACCCAGGAGCCAGCCCTGAAACCTTGGTTTTTAAAGCAGTTGTCCGCAGACATAATGCCCTTAGTTTGATCAAAGGGCCGGGCCACACAATCCCAGGGAACAGGAAGGCAGACAGGGGGGAAGGGCCCTTTGTCCTTCATGCCTGGAGGCCGGGAATCCGGATGCCTTGGGGGGCTGGGCCTGGTGGCCACGGAGGCCCCGCCTGTCCCTTGCATTCTTCCCTACTCCCCACAACTCCCCACCCTGCCCCTCCCCGCCCCACTGCTGGTCCCCACACCAAGAGAGAGGTCAGAGCCTTGCCCACTCCCCACCCTCCATCTCCCATCAGTTTTCTTCAGCACATTAATAAAACACTTCCCCAGCCCTATAGGGCTTGCTGGAACTTTTGTTGTTTAATTCCGCAATCAGCAAAGGTGAGGCCCCCAGTTTAACTCTTCGAGTCTTTCTCCCACCCTGTGGTTTCCTGAACAAATATTTCATGTATCGTTCAGGTCACATTCTTGACCTTGTTGATTCAGGTGCCTGATAATTTTGGGCTAATGACAGCCCAGCAATCACGCTGGTCACTGTCCCCCACCCCGCAGGCTCCCTGCATCCTTCTGTTCCGCAGCAGCTTCCCTGGCTCATTTTTGTCCTGGCCTCTTCCCCAGGAGTTGCTGTCTCCCTGCAGCCTTTCTTTATCAGAGTGTCTACTCTGAAGGCTCACACTTCAGATGCCTGGTCCCGGTGCCCTTGGCTGTCCATTAGTTAATTTTTTTCAGTCCCCTGCCTGCCAGGCAATGTCTGTACACTGTGATTGTTTTCATTTTTGGAGGTCCAAACGCAGATTGCAGCCTTGTAGATAAGCTTTAGAAAAATTATAATGATCTCTGGTGCATGTGCGCAAGCAGACACACACACACACACACACACACAACGTTAGAAAAATGTGTTTAGGATCCACCCACATTCTTAGAAGCACAGCATTTCAGTGATGAAAGGGCTTCGTGCTCTGCCCTTTGGCCCTGACCACAGCGTGATTGCGACTGCCCGCTCCCCTGATTGGCAGGTTGTTGGGAAGGGCATCCAGTCGGCCAAACAAATCCAGAGACAGTGCCTTGGAGAGGCTTTGCAGCATCGAGGGGGGCGCGCCATCAGAGGAGGAGGCAGCGCTCTCCGATGGTAGCTAACTTAGGTCCAGTCCTGAAGTAAAGCACCCGGGATAGTCAGGAAAGAAAGGGACAGACGGGGCCTCTGAGGATGAGTCAGGTTCGGATTTAGGGACATTCTTCCTCTGATCTTTTTTTAACCCCTACACTTTAGATATATTCAACATTGTTCTGGGCCCAGTTGTGTCCCCCCAAAATTTATATGTAACCCCCAGAACCTCAGAATATGACAATCTTTGCAGATAGGGCTTTTAAAGAGTCCATTAAGTTAAAATGAAGTACTTAGGATGGTCCTTAATCCGCTATGACTGGACAGGGGAAGACGAGGCGCAGATGCAGGGAGAAAAAAACGGCCCTCTGTGAGCAAAGGGGAGAGGGCTCATGTTCAATCAATCCTGCCAGCACCTCGATCTCAGACTTCCGGCCTCCAGAACCATGAGGAAATAAATTTCTGTTTCAGCAACCCAGTCTGTGGTACTTGTTATGGCAACCCTAGCAGACTAACATAAACATGGGTATTTCAAGATGACATTAGTTCTAGATGGACAATGAAATTAATTCGAAACTAATTGCTGGGCAGGACGTGGTTCTTCTGTCCCTGGGTAGGTTTCCAGGCACTTAACTCTTATTCTTTGACAAGCAGTAGATATTCAGCCTCTGTTTATTGGGCAACTGCTTCATGACAATCTTGGTGCGCGGCCAATAAACAGAGACTCAGAAGGTCACCACTATGTCTAGGTCTAGATGAGATTAGCATCTTTGGCAACTAACATATGTTGATGAGGGGTCCCCAGACCACCTCCTCCCTAGGACCTAATGGCTACATTGTAATACAACTTTTCTTCTTTGATTAGATGTTTTCCTAAAGTATTAGGTTCATGTAGGTCAAAAAAATTGAACTAAATACAATGTGGCATGCTGGATCGTATCCCAGAACAAAAAAAGACACCAGTGAAAAAGAAAAAAGAAAAACTGAGGAAATCCAAACGAAGTAGTTCAGTTAATAGTAGTGTACCAATATTAATTTCTTAGTTTGCCAAATGTACCAGGGCTATGTGACATGTTAACATTATGGGAAACTGGGTAAAAATACATAGAAACTCTTGAAATAATCTTTGCAACTCTTCTGTAATTCTAAAATCATTCTAAAATAAAAAGTTTATTTTTTAAGAAAAGTTTGAGTATTGGCAGTTTTACGAATGGATTAAAGCCCAGAAACCTTGTATATAA
The DNA here is from genome assembly GCA_004027735.1 of Carollia perspicillata. Classification (NCBI taxonomy): domain Eukaryota; kingdom Metazoa; phylum Chordata; class Mammalia; order Chiroptera; family Phyllostomidae; genus Carollia; species Carollia perspicillata. The sequence goes on from PVKM010028726.1 coordinate 14,382, forward strand.
AGCAGTCTGATTCAATCTTTTAATCACACGGTAATAGGATTTACGTTCGACATTTAAGTGTGTTTTCACTATAGATGCTTTAAAATGATTGGGTGGCGGTCTGTACGCTGGTGCCCCAGACCCTGGATGCCCAGCCAGCCTAGAAAGGAGTGAGAACTAACTGAGCTGACCCTCAAAAAGAGACCCAAAGGCCATTACTGGGGGCAGTCTCAAACGAGACTTGCTGATGGAGCTTATTTTTCTCTCCTCTGATTGGACAAAGGTAAACTCAGCTTCTTGAGAACTCTATGCTGTTGGAATGACTGACTCCCTCTGTCCTTCTTGGTCTCGTTCCAGGGAAGGTGATCACTTTTAACCCTACTCATCAGCTGAGGATCCCTCCTTTACTACACACCCCCACCCAGGTCATGAGGAGACAGAAAGATGGTATTATATACACTTTGGGGAAGTCTGAGTTCTCACTTTCGAGGTAGCTTCCAATTCTAGCCATGGAACTAGGAATTAATCCTTAATTAAACCAGTAATACATGAAAGACATGTTTTGTTTGGCTAACAAGCATTTAAACATTTTGAGGATTATTTGCAACACTTTCGAATTGGGAAGCTACACAAAAATATCTGGGTATTTGGCTTCTTTTGAACAATCCCAAGTTCTAGGATCAGAGACTTATGTTCCTACGTGGAGAAGCTTGATTGGAACTGAGCAGCCACTGTACCTTTTCAAGGGGCCCTGTGCTCTCCGCTTCCCAGAGTCCCCACACAGCTCTTTCCATCCATTTGCGTTACTTGACCAACAACTTTAAACATTTGAGTTTGCAACCCTGGTCTAGACCGATGTCTTCTAACTCCAGGTCATGGCCTCTCTGTGAGTCATGAAATCACTGCAGAGGACAACCAGCACTAAAGAGGGGGAAAGAGAGGGAAGAGGAGGAGGAAGGGGAGGACACAGAGACTATCAGAACATATCCACTGGAGCAAGGGTTAGTATGACTTTGTGAGACTTCGTTTCGGTTGTGTATGTGTGTGCTTGCACTAGGACCTTACAATGTAAAGTACAATGTATATTTCCCCCTGTGAATTTCAATAAAAATGTTTGTTTTCCTTTAAATTTGTTTTCCTTTAAAATATCCCATCCATCTGAAGGACAGATGGGATATTTGTTATATAAGCATAACCATAGAATTTATACAAACATAACAATATGAACCCTGTGAACATTGTAGAACAGAGATTTTCAACCGGTGTGCCACAAGAATTTGTAAAACACGCAGTACCTGACTGTTTAGTCAGGGACACTGACCTCTTTTCCCTTAGACTGTCAAATAAAAAATGACAACAGCCAACCCATCAATAGTCATCCAGTGTGAATGAATCCAAATTATACCTAATTTTTTGTTAGATCAGCAAAAAACCATATTTTTTAGTGTGCCACAGAATTTTAGTAATCAGTTTATGTGTGCCATGAGATGAAAACAGTTGAAAATCACTGCTGGAAAGACTTAGGATGAAAAAAGAATTAAAGCATCTGAATGAAATGAAGAAGAGAGATCCATCTTCTTGATGTTTGTAAGACCCATGATCTACCCGACTGCATAGTTGTATGGTTTTAAGTTAGATCACGTTACATAATAATTGGATTTATTTACATAGGTTGTCAGGGCAACTTATACTTCAGACTAGATCGGCACTGTCCAATAGTACTTCTTGCGATGATGAGAACATTCCATGTCTGCCCTGGTCAATGTGATAACCACCAGCCACGTGCAGCTCTTTCGTATTTGAAATGTAGCCAGTGTGACTGAAGATCTGGATTTTAAATTTTAATTAATTTAAACTTTAACCACATAGGGATAGTGGCCGTCCTGTTGGACAGCATAGCCCTAGACTCTAGAACTAGTACCTTGAAAAAAGGATGTCTCTGTTTTTGTCTCAGTTTCAGTACCAGAATGTTCATTGGCCTGACAAAATCGTCCTCTTCGGGCACTGTATGCCAAAGAGTGAGGGAGGCTAATATTTAGTCTGCTAGGCACAGTTCACTTTTTTGGCTCCAGATTAGTGCTAGAGACAAATGATCCAACTTCTAGCTGTGTACCCTCTAAATTATTATCCCCATGACATTGGGTTTTTCAAATTAAAAATTGCTTCAGGCAGAGTATATGATTTTGAACCACATGGGTTAAAAACTGTAATATCTATTATTTTATCATTATTATAGTAGTAGTGAAAGTAATAAAAACAGCACTAAGAATAGCAGCCACTTGTAAGTGCTCACTATGTACCTGGTGCTATGATAAGTACTTTGTTTGCTATCCTCACCTTAATCCTATGAGGTAGGAGGTATTATCCTGTATAAGATTAAGTAACAACATCAGGAAGGAAGGAAGGAAAGAAGGAAGGAAGGAAGGAAGGGGGGGAGGGAGGGACCTGGGATTTGAAGGAACTCAGAAGGAAATGTAAGGGAGGAAGAGAGCCAAAAAGCAAAACCAGTTGTGAGCCTAAAAGTAAACTTTCTGTAACTGACATGAGTACGGAGCGGTCAATCGGAGCCCCGCACGGCTCGCTGTGGTCAGTGGACCCGCACACGGGGCCCAATGGCAGAATGCAGCCAGAGAAGCCAAGAGGCTCCCATGTGGTGAGGGGCTGCATTCCCTTTGCCCTTTTCACACAGAGCTGTTAGTGACATCAGAGTGGCTCCCCACGAGCCATGTTGTGCCCTGGCCGAGCTCAGAGGCCCCCATTTCAGTCTCAGCCATTTTTACAGTTGTCTGCACTGGTTACTTTAAGGAAAGTAGGCCCTGTGCCCAAATCTGTACATAATTTCTATATTTTCTAGGGTGTGGATTATCATTTAATTTAATATCCATAGCCAGTTGGTTCTAGGTGAACTTTTCACCTCTTAATGTCACTTCATAAAAACAACTTTTAAAAAGGGCGATATTTCTTTAAGACTATATATAAACATATCGAATGTGAAAGCCTTTTGTGGGTGTCTGTACACACACATACTCACCTCATTCTTTCATATTCAATTTGCAGGACACCAAGAACAAAGCATTGCAAGCTGTTTGCCAATCATCCAGATTCCCTCTTTCATTTCTATTTCTGTTTAAGAAAGCCACCTCACAATAGGATGTATTTCCAGAGCTGCTTAGATGACTGACTGGGACTTCATTTAGGTGAGCCTCTCGCGTGATTTCTCAGTTTACCTCTCTCAGCTGGCTTCTGCACATATCATCACTCATATCTATAGGCTTTACACAGAACATTTTTTAAACTACATTTTCCCACGTGGCTTTTAATTGTCCTCCCCAAATTGGGCTTGGTATGTTGCTGTCCTCCAGGGTTTGGGTTTTTAGCTTACTCAGTTTATTCTCCCCCACGTAATGCTGGGTGGTCTGTCCGCCACGCCTGGCCCTTCGGATCATAAGCAGCTCTGTTTTATGTTTTTCACACATAAAGTTCACTTTTCCACCTTGGCTTAGGGGCTGAGATATTATTCCTTTCTCCTTCTTCTCTCCCTCCTCCTCCTCCTTCCAAACGGCTTGTTATTTTTCGTGGAGAATGGCACTTAAACTCTGTCAACTTCAGTGCCGAATCTGTGCGGTGGCGAGACAGCAAGTTGCAGGACTTCTCCATTCTTATTTTTAAAAGTATTTGTATTTCTCCTGCCCTGAAGTGCGAGGACAGAGAGTTGAAGTTTTATTTAACAAGCGCTGATGCTGTACTTCCTGTGTGCAAGGCATCGGGGCTCAGC
>PVKM010028727.1:0-18243 GCA_004027735.1 Carollia perspicillata
GCATTCTGATTCAGAGTTATCTCAGAAAACAGGAACAACCCATCTTAGGGGTCTTTGTTATGTATAGATGTTTTTTATCTCAGCCCTGTGGGGCCTCTGGAGCTTCCTTCCTGACTACCTCCTGCCTCAGTTTGACTGAGTCAATGAAAGGTGATATTAGGTTACATAGTCAGCTCATGTCAAGTCATTTCTGTGGCCCTCCTCTATAATGTATGCACTTTGTGATTTATTTTTTAAAAGTTCTGTGGCTGACATACCCTCGCTTGAACAAAATTCCTTCCCAGATCATGGAGCCTTTCCACTAAAGCCTGAAGTTGCACCTTTCTTCTTTGGCCTGCCTTACCTGTGGGACCAATTTCAAGCAAATAGGAATTCACTTTAGCAAACCTTATGACTTCTCTGAATCCTCAGAGCCTTCCAGAAAGTGAGGCTTTGTGCCAGCTCATTATTATCCTGGCCATGTTGATCTTCCATTGAGCAATTAGGAAACAAAAAGTTTTATTATCCTAGGGGAATGAGGAATGCAGTGGAATGCTCCATGGAAAGAAAGAACATGAAAGTCAGAACTTTGTGACATTTTAGGCTAGTCAATGAGAAAAATCCTGCATTCACTGCAGATACATAGAAAGACAGTCATGGAACTGAACCAGAAACAAGCCTAGAAAGTTGTTGGGTTTTGTTTTGTTTTTTGTTTTGTTTTTTGGGGGGTTTGCCTCCATTCTCTCTTCCTCCATTCAGTTGAATTATTCACAGCCATTTGCTTTACCCTTTCAGATACGGGGTCGTGCTTTCTGCTTAGGAGCTATTGTCTAGGACTTAATCTGATAGAAATCACTAAAGCTTTTTTCTATTGTATCTTTCAGCACTGGGCTGAATTATATTTAGGCATTTTGAAGTCAGAGAATCCACTAAGACAGATGAAACAAATAAATCATTTAAAGACACAGGACAACTGAGCAAATATATAATTACCAGCTCAAAGAAATTTGTGGGTCTAAATTTAAGATGGCATCTTCCTTGATTTTATGTTTAATTATGACTATCCTTAATACAAATCTCCCCCAGTTAGTCTTTATATTTAATTGCCTCTAGCCTTTACACTTTCCAAATGTTGAACAAATCAATATTCAGGTAGACTTTGTAGTGTTTAAGAATTGCTTTATGAGGGTTAACCTTACTGTTCTATGCAAATTTTTTAAAAGCTTAAGGGTAGGGACAATGTAAAACTAGCTCCCCACTTTTCTGCACACATATACACGTGTTCCTATACAGACATAAATGCATACATTGTCCACCTTGATAATGCTTGAAACCACATCCTCAGAAATATTTATTTACAGAGGAAAGAAAGTCAAATAGACTAGCTCTATGCACCTCAAACTGTCCTAAAACTGGTTAGAGGAACTGTATTTGGGGAGGGAAAATTTAATCTCACACAAAGTACAAGTAATTAAAACTAGAAGACCTCGTTGAATAATTCTAATAAAGTAGACAAATGAATCACTTTATCATTGTTGTAGCCTATTTTCTGAAACTGCCAAAAGAAAAAAAGTGTAAGAATTATAGGAGAAGAAATACAAAAGCATGAAAAAATACTGATAAATCCCCCTTAAGATATGTGTGCAAACTAAACAGGACTGGGCCTCCTCAGTCCATCATCACTTTTTCTCTTGCCAGTCTCAGACCCTCAAATGCAAATCCACCCTCGAAAGTCAGGTCATTTACTTCCAGGTCTCTGGAGAGGCAGTCACCTTGCATCTATTCATTTTCCACACAACATCTCTTGAGTATCTGTGCTTGATCCCCCCACTTCCCCTTCCTGTGAAAGCTGCCCTACATCTTCTCTATCTCCATCTCAAATTTACTATTTTAGACTCTCTACCCTTCTCCTTCTTCAACATTCAGTCTCACGCCAAAAGCTCACCCACCTAACTAGCAAAGCAAAAGCTAGTTACTAAGAAAAATGCAAAATCCAATCTGTCCCTAAGATCTGTCCACCAGTATTCCTGGGACACAAATGCCTAGGATGAGATCCAAACAATTGGATGAATTCTAATCTTTATTGGATAAGACCATCAATGTAGTTTTACACAAAGTTCCCTTTCTGATCTACACGTCATCAAAACTAGTTAGAACTCTTATCTTTTAAATCTCAGCACAATTGTCACTTGCTCAGAAAAGTGTATCTGGATTCTTTGGAGGTCAAATCCCTGTTTTATATATCAGTAGAGTCCCGTGTACATCTTCCTTGTAGCACAACACAATTTAAGTTTACGGTCACTTGTGTAACTGTGCTTAATGTCCACTGCATACACTAGACAACAACATGCATGACAGCAAGGACACTGCCTCATGTGTTCTCACCACATGAGGCACAATGTCTCAAATAAAGAAGGTGCTCAATTAATATTACCTAGATAAATGAATGAATAAATGGATATGTCTATGTGTATGTATGATTTTATGCAGGCTGTGACTATAAATAATATTTTCAAAGACAGGATTTATTTACAATAAATAAGAAATAAATATTTAAAAATTTTAATTTGTATTTGCCAGATACAAACTAAAATAAAAAGTAACAGTCTCCAATACATGTCCAGCACAATGTCTCAAATAAAGAAGGTGCTCAATTAATATTACCTAGATAAATGAATGAATAAATGGGTATGTCTATGTGTATGTATGATTTTATGCAGGCTGTGACTATAAATAATATTTTCAAAGACAGGATTTATTTACAATAAATAAGAAATAAATATTTAAAAATTTTAATTTGTATTTGCCAGATACAAACTAAAATAAAAAGTAACAGTCTCCAATACATGTACTTTCACAGCCAAGGAATCAGAAGTAGCTAAAGATCTGAATTTCATCACTCCTTTCGTGATTATACACACAAATTTACCTGAAATGGTCAGTGTTTTGTCCCAGCATAATTTTTCAGAACACTATCCCTCACCCTCAAAGTTGTTTCAATTTGATCAATAAGTTATATGATGACTTTACTTATCATAAGAGGATTCTGAGGTTCTGGCCCTAGGTCATTTTGTGAAATATGTGCTGCCCCATAAGAGATCTATCACAGAGCTCCAATTTTAGATATGTTCTGTCTAGATGAATATGGAAAACATAGGTATAATGAAAATCTACTAAAATATAGTATTTTAGAGCATCTTGTTGAGCTTAGAGAATTATCATATAGGATAAATATCAAATGTGGTACACTCTACCTTAAATATTTAAATTCCAACATAGGCCACTACATTATGTGTAGTTTTCCAATTTCAAGTTGACAGGTCAAGCTTCATGTTTGATGCCACTATTGCACTCCGTTTTCCTTTGCACTTTAGCAGCTGGGGCGTCCATGTCAGAGCTGGTCCCAATTTGATAGTGAAGTTGTTCATGGCAGAGATGTAAATGATTTGCTGTGCTATTTAGTCCAAACCCCAGAAGATTGTTTTAAAAATAATAATGTTGCTAAGAACTTTATTCTTTTATGTCTTTAATTTTTAAGAATATTTTACTGATTGTGCTATTACAGCTGTCCCAATTTTTCCCCTTTTGCCCCCGCCCACCCAGGACTCCCCTGTTCCCTCTGGCAATCCCTCCCCCTTTAACTTCATGCCCATGAGTCCTGCATGTAAGTTCTTTGGCTTCTCCATTTCCTATACTGTTCTTAGCATCTCCTTGCCTATTCTATACCTACCAAATTGTACTTCTTAACCCTTGCATCTTTTCCTCCATTCTTCCCCTTCCCCCTCATAAATGATAACCCTCCAAATAATCTCTATATCTGTGATTCTCTTTCTGTTCTGCTTGTTTGCTTAGTTTATTTTTTAGGTTCAATTTTTGATAGTTGTGAATTTATTGCCATTTTAATATTCATAGTTTTGATCTTCTTTTTCTTAAATAAGTCCCTTTAACATTTCATATAATAATGGCTTGGTGATGATGAACTTCTTTAGTTTTACCTTGTCTGGGAAGCACTTTGCCCTTCCATTCTAAATGATAGCTTTGCTGGATAGAGTAATCTAGGTTATAGGTCCTTGTTTTTCGTCATTTTGAATACTTCTTGCTGGTCCCTTCTACCCTACAAAGTTTCTTTTGAGAAATCAGCTGACAGTCTTATGGAAACTCCTTTGTAGGTAACTAGGTAACTGTCTGATTTTCTCTTGCTGTAATTTTTACGATTCTCTATTTATCTTTAACCTTTGGCATTTTAATTATAATGTGTCTTGGTGTGGTCCTCTTTGTGTCCATCTTGTTTGGGATTCCCTGTGTTTCCTGGACTTGTATGTCTATTTCCTTCACCAAGTTAGGGAAGTTTTCTTTCATTATTTTTTTCAAATAAGTTTTCAATTCCTTGCTCTTTCTTTTCTCCTTCTGGCACCCCTATTACTTGAATGTTGTTACATTTAAAGATATCCCAGAAGCTCCTTAGCCTGTCCTTGATTCTTGGATTCTTTTTCTTCTTGCCATTCTGATTGAATGTTTCATCTTATGTTCCAAGTCATTGATTTGATTCTTGGCTTCATCGATTTCACTGTTGGGTCCCTGTAAGTTTTTCTCTATTTCTCTTAGTGTAACCCTTATTTCTGCCTGGGTTTTTTATGGTATCAAAGTAACCAATGAGTTCCTTGAGCATCCTAATAACCAGTGTTTTGAACTCTGCATTTGTTAAATTGTTTATCACTATTTTGTTTAGTTCTTTTTCTGTTTAGTTTTATTTGTTTGTTTGTTTAGCTTTGTTCTGTTCTTTCATTTGGGCCATATTTTTTTGTCTCCTCATTTTGGCAGCCTCCCTGTGTTTGATTCTATGTGTTAGGTAGAGCTGCTAGCCTGTCATAGCAGCATGGTCTATTGTAGAAAAGCACACCAGTAATTTGGATGGAGTGGAGCCTTAGGTAATCACCTGATCAGGGCAACCCATGTGAACCAGGCGAACCATGCTGATGGAATCTCCAGTATGCTCTGTGGCTCTGTGTGGAGGAGGGCTCGGAAAGGGGACAATGCCACCACCTGGCCTCTGCCTGGCCTCTGGAGTTTTGTCCGGGAGGAAGATTTCCCAACCTGATGCCAGGTACTTCAATATGACACTTACATTTCTGCCCCATTGGTGCCTTTCTACTGGGTGGTCTTGTGTGGTGCTGGGATCCTTTCCAAAGTACCCCTCCCAATTTTTATCCTGTGGGATTGTTCATTCCACGCCTCCATCCTTCCTACCCATCTAAATGGATGTGACTTCTTTAATTCCTTGGTAGTCATACTTCCACACAGATCAAGGTAATCTAATTGTAATTTTTGCTGTGGTTATGTGAGATGCTGACCTATGCCTCCACCTTTTATTTATTTATTTTTAGAGAGAGGGGAAGGGAGGGAGAAAGAGAAAGAGAGAAACATCAATGAGTGGTTGCCTGTCATGTGCACCCTACTAGGTGGGGACTGACTGGGAATCAAACTGGTGATCCTTTGCTTCACAGTCCTACACTTAGTCCACTGAGCCAGGCCATCCAGGGCTCCATCTTGGCCAGAAGTCAGTTGCTAAGAACTGTAATAATGTGTTTCCTATGGTAAAATCTGAATACAATCCCAACAGAATGTTGATTGTTTAAACAATAGATAATATGCAATAACAAATTTTATTTGATTTATAGTAAATAATGAATAAGCTAAAGAATGTACAGAGCCAATCCTTAAAAAAAGAAAACAAATATTGTTTCAAATCAGTAAGAGGCACCTTCTTTATTCCAGTAAAATAACATGAAAAATGTAGAGGATCGAAGTATTATTCATCTCAGTTTTCCTACTTTGAAACTTGTGTCTACAACAATAAAAATCAATTTGAGAATATAATTGAAAAACACAGGTGCAGATATATTCTTTTTTCATTTTTCAACTTCTAATGAAAGTCACTCATTACAAATTCTTCCTTTAGAATTATTTTAAGCTTGTTGCTAATAAAAGCAAATATCGACAGAACAAATTATTCATAGATGATTGGGATGTATTATTTAAAAGCCTTAAAATACCCGTCTTCTTTATGTTAAGGTATTTTATTAAAATATCAGTGTAAATATTCATACTGTTAAGTGCATGTATTTTTAGTAGATCTGGCTACCACCGCAGAGGGATATTGAAACAAAGAGGAGCCATGTGAACTTCAAATGCTTTCACACAGAGCCCTCACAGTAATAGAATACGGTGATGGTGTACACTGGCTCCTTATTTCCAAATGTGTATAATTCAAAACTTAATGGTGCTGTCTTAAAGGGTAGAGGGTAGGGTATCTCTAGAGTAGCTCGGAGCTTGGCTGGCACTATCTAGATCAGACCAAGAGGTCCCATACCTGCAGTAAGACATGCTGGCTGGATGTCTATTTACACAGGTCCTTGAGGTAAACCCAACTACGGAGCACAAGAAGCATCTGGGCCAAAGAGGGATGCTTGTGAGTGGTCTGCAATGGAAAACCTAGAAGCAGACAGTATACACTTTTTCCCTCATTTTTTAACTTATTAACAAATACTATTGAGTATGCTCAATGTGTCAGGCAGCTGTGCTGGAATTAACAGTGAATGAATCAAACACAATTCCTGTCCTCATGAAACTTACAGTCCAAGAGAGGAGACAAGCATTAATTGAACAATTCCAGCAATGTATGTATAAACATGAATTGAGGTAGGAGCTCTGAAAGGAATAGGTCATAGTTAAATGAAATCTATGATAAAAATTCCTGGCCTAGCCAATGAGGCAGGATATAAAATACACGGATCCTGATCAATCAGACCTGGAGGATCATGGAGAGATAACTAAGCACATAGTTGAAGACAAGGAGGTTTTGGCGGAAATCGCATTTCAGCTAAAGGGAACTGCATGTGCAAAGATCCTGTGGCAGCTCTCATGCAATCACAAAACAAACATGTGTCTGGAGTACAGAAAGGGAGGGGAAGCACAGCCAGTCTGGAGAGAGAAGCCAGTGTCAGGACATGGGAAGAACACAGTCTTTCCCAGGACACAGGAAAGGACTCTACATCTAACAGCTGCTACTGCTGCCGAGGCACGGGAGAATGAAGATGTTTTCCTGGGAGGTACAGGCAATTCCAGTTCACAGACAATTATTTCCATGAAGAAATAAACAAATTTTAACTAAGGTCATTGCTCCTTACCTACTTTTGAAATTACAATGGTCACTACAGCCATGTAGTAGAGAAATAGGGTAGCTACTCTCTACTTCAAATCAGATGTATGAGTCTGATTCGCAGCTCTGCCACTTCGCTGATGTATAACCTTAATTAGTTCACCTAATTTATGCATCAGTTTTCTTAAATTTCAATGGAGAAATATTACCTACCTCACAGAATTTACACATTCATATATGTGAAATGCCTGTAAGAGTGCTGAACCCTTAAGCATTAGCATGAAATAAACATTAGTTTTTGTTGCACCAGGCTCAGGTATGCATCCATGCATCAGCTGCTACCACAGCAAGCTGCAAACAGCTCAGAGCTGTGCCTCTCCAGAAAAGCTGCCTTCAGGGGACAGGAGTCATCACACTGACAAACGCTGCATCCTGCAGCCAATTTTGACTGAGAGGGTAAAAAGCCTGAACTCCACACACAAAGTGTGACAACTCTGTGGTGCCAATCACACATCAGCTCCCTGCAGGATCAGGGTGAGGCCACCTTGTTACCTGGCTTCTCCCCACTACACTATTCTGCTTCCCTCACAGGCTTTCAGGGATTTTTTTCTGAGAGTATTCTCAATAAATCACACTGCTCAGGTTCAGCGTCTTGGGAACCCAACCGAAGACAGTTATTATAATAAGTATTATATTGACCCACTCTCTCTGTGAGATTTCACATTCTTTGTTTGCTACACCAGAGCTCAGCTCAGTTGACTTCCAAAAATAGGTCTTTGCCATCTAACTGTTCTATACTCAGTGCTCAATTAGCACATTTTACAAATTTATATAGGTAGTATATTTAATGGTTTACAGGAGGCCCACCAGGCTATGAACTTCATAAAAGCACATGTGTTTTGCTCAGCTCTTTCCCCATAGGAACAACACAGGGTCTCCCACAGAATAGGGGCTCGGCAATTCAACTCGACCCACTTAAAGTGTGGGGTTGTGCAGTGTGCAGATTATGACGTTACTGTCAGAAGCAAATCTCCCTTGGAAAGGAATGATCTGAGAGCACTTTCACTTTGAACAGTAACTGAGCCCAACACTAATGATACTTTTCCTGTTCCAAGCTGCTGCATCATTTGCTCACTGACACACGGAGTTCACTAACGCTGGCTTTCAGTTGTTTCTCCCTCATTCCTATGCATCATTACAACAGCCTTTAAAATCCTTGATGCCATTGCATATTGGGTTATGAATCAGGCAAGAAACTGACCATTAAAAACCCTTTTGGCATGAAGAAAATGACTCTCAGCATGAAAAACTCTCCACAGACGGTCACTGCGTCCTTGAAATGTAGCCGGAAACACTGTTACCCACAACGCACTCACATTCAGCTCACTAGTACACTTGACACTGCCGCCCGACAGAGGCAAACATATTCAGAGGGTAATTTTGAAATAGATAACTGACACCTCATTATTTCCCAATGTGGGCCCAACAAAGATTAATGGGGAATTTTAAATAAGAAGATACTTGCAACTGAAGCAGTTTGCTGATGGAGTCTTATATCTGATAAAATGATTGGAAGAGAAGCCCAAACTCAGAAGATTCAGTAGTCAGCTCCTGGGAGACTGGGAATGGACTGCATATGTATGGCCTCATTAACATACAGCGTTTCCCCTGTTGCAAACACAAGATGTGAATCTGTAATACTCCTCCACTATATCCACATGGGCGTGCAAATAGGATATCTGAGGTAATTAAAGAGGGGCTTCAGATTCCTTCACAGTCATAATCAACACATGTATATTCATGCTTCTTTTTATTCATCTCAAGCACTAGTAACCAAGAGGCACTAGACAGAACTTTTAACATACTAAGTCTTGTTTTTCTGTGTAAAATGGGGATGAAATCATTTATTCACCAAGTCTAAATATCCTGCAGATAGACCAACAATAAATGAAGAGAAAAAATATATACAAAGTTGATCATTTTTCTTTTTTAATAGCAAGACTCAGATAAAAATGAGCATCACCATCAAAATCAAAGAGATCAGGATGTCAAGAATGTATATTGAAAGTAGATTTGACCAAATAATTCAAATTGGAATGTCTGCTCCATAAAATAAGAATAAAAAAAATACAAACATGATATTTTCCTCTATGAGCAATAGGATAAAACCTAGGCACATATGATGGTGTCATTTTCTTTCTCTTTCTTATTTTTTTATTTAACTCCTTGTCTCCTCATTCACAATACAGACCAGGCAAAGGGCCTGGGCTGAGGCGTATATGGGGTGGGTTTACTCTGCCTCCTCTTTCTGGCATCATTTTCAACAATAAAGGAACAGTGGCTCATCCAGAGACAAAGACAGCCTTAAATTTGCTATTTACACATACACATATATTGACAGAATCTAGAATATATATAAATTTGTCTCCGAGACAGGCATTTACAAATTTTAGTGAATAATTTTAAGCACAGTGTGAATAATAATCCATTTTTCCCTGATACAAATGTCTTAATGACACAGTAAAAAGCACTTTTTTCTCCTAACTAAGGGCCACATGCTGTTTTGCCGTGGTCACAGGGTCTCATTAGAGCCCAGTGAAGTCTGGGTATCAGTCACATTAAATGGGGACTACACACACAGTCCCACGTGTTCCATGTATTCACATCTTTTACGAGCCGCTGCAATTCAATTCTTCCACTGCAACCTGAGTTGTAGAAATCGAGTGCTAACTTGAAATGGAAAATCATTTTTTTCCTTAGAGGTATGGGAGATGAGGACAGGATAAGACGTGTTAGGCAGTGGGGAGCTCAAGACAGTAAGACATGTCTACTTTTTGAAAGGTGGTTTAATACCTTTTCTATAAAAATTTACCTGAGAAACTCAGTGTAATTTTAAGGCATTTACAAATAACATATACAGAATTTCTAACATCCTTCCTCCATAGGTAGTCTTCCTGTTCCGGAAAGAAAAAGATTTTTTAAAAAGTGTTTTAAAATCATGTATTTATGACTTACTCTGTGCTGGGCATTGACTGTTTTACCCTGTGGACTTCATATCATGGTTAGACCAGCAAATGGGGGGTGGAAGCCACTGCCTGTGAATGGACGCCAACAAGCATCAGATGACTCTGCTGGTAAACTTAGAGCACCAGTCTTCCTGCCACCTCGTATAGGCACTTTTGTGCAATTGCCCCATTCCCCTTAAGTGCAGGTGGGACCTCTGAATTGTTTCTGATCTATAGAATATGCAAAGCTATTAGCATGATTCTCCTGTGATTAGGTTATATTTTATAAGTCTCCATCTTAGCAGACTGGAGGGAGAGACCCTCTTTGCTGGCTCGATGGGGTAAGGAACTTTGCAGGAGAAGTCTGCGGGATAAGAAACTACAGGAGTCTCCAGGACCTGAACCAACTCTAGTCGATGAGGGCAAAATACCACCCTCCTTCACGTATAGTTACTGGGAACCACCCAATGTACCTTTTAGTAATTTAAAATAAACAGCTTAGGACTTAACAAAACATCTTTCTGTATAGCTAAATTATTCTTGGCCCTTCTCAAAAACTAAAGCCAGAAATCACAGAATTTTTAACGTTGAAGAATTCCAGAGGTTGCAGACACATGTTCACAGGACCAGCCAGACAAGGGATATCAATGAGCAAGGCAGGTCAGCTGTAGGAAAACATAGTAGTGCAGGGGCTGCAGAAAAGGCGCCCGTTGTGAGCCTCAGAGTTAGGAACCTGGTAAGGAGCAGCAGGGCTGTGGCAACCTGGGGAGCACACCCCACCGGGACCTTGTACATTGCTTAGCAGCTCTGTTGCCTACAAATAATCACTGGCTCCAGTGTTACTAGATCTCATCATTTTTATTTTCATTAAAAACCCCCAAATACATGCATTATTATTAAGGAAAAAGAGCATCTGATTACTAAACATTAAAAAGCTAATTATTACAAGTTTTTAAGGAATGCTTGAAAATGAGGTGCTGGTCAAATAAGACATTCACTCTGATTTGACCCAAGCCCTCATTTTAGAGCTGAGGAAATAAGGATCCAAAATAGCTAACTTACTTGTAAAAGGCCCTGCAGTCAGGAAATCGAAGACTTGGTAAGTAGAACCCCAGCTCATGAATCTGGAAACTACAGTATGAAATTAGAAATTAAGGATTCACATGCAATTTTTTAGTATAAATTATTAATTTTGTTAATTGGCTATAGCAAGATACAGATGGTTTTACAGTAGAAATGGTATGCCTATGAGGTTAAAGGACTCATTTTTAAAATTCAGACATTCAAATACAAAAGCAAAATAAATGCAAAATTCATGCAGTCTAAGCATGACAAATCACTATTTGCTAGTCATGTGCAACCCTCCATTGTATTAAATATTCATGACTTCAGAACAAAGCTGTCAGCTTTCTCCTTTGTCTGAATCGCATTGCCTTCCAAGAACTGGGTGATGTTAAACAATAGCTGAGTTTCTTGGGATACTGCCAATTAAGAGAGTCACAGTAAAGGTATTTCTCCCTAGGATTCACAAGGAGTAATGGGGCAAAAGAAACCCAGCATCCCATCTCTAAGTGCAGAATCACTCCACCATTCACTGCGCTCCAGCTTTGATTTATGAGTTCGTGGCATATGGCTCAGCCTTCAGAAAGTCGGATCATTTCAGTGATAATTGCCTAGGTGTGAAAGTGTGAATGATCAATAATAACATTATTGTGTACTGGGTGGTCAATAGGCATACACATTCATATGAATTACAACTCAGACATACGGTCTGGCACTTACACTCAGAGTGCCTAGTAATGTAATGTAGAAGAATAGAAAAAAAGTAAGTGAGTGAGTAGCCAATTTTCCTTTTCTGGAAAATTCAGTGGATTATTAGATATGTATTACATTGCTATGCTTATTTAGTATAATATTAAGAAGTGTAATAATTTAGATCCAGCATTATTTATAAAATTGAGGGGGTGGTAATATAGTCAGTCTGAAATAGTGACTAAAAAAGCCTTTTAAAGGCTTTGGGGTACATTACAGATTTTTTTCACTCATCACATTTACTCTGCTAAACCCTTTTGGTAGGGATAAGTCACTAAGTAGCTCTAGGAAAAGAGTGGAGGCACTGAGAAAGTAAGAGAACATACCTTAATTTCATTGTTTGAACACCTCCCATTCATTAACAAAAGATTGGGGGTTACTGACCTGACCTTTGAAGGACATCTCATTCTAATTTCTACTCCCAGTAGGACAGTCCTCCCTCCCAGCAGCCTCTCCCAAAATATTGAAAAATTAATTACTTTTCTTTTGATATTAAAAATGTTGATTAAAGTAATATCTGCACAAATTTTAAAACAAAAACTAGTAGACAAAGCCTTATTTTGAAAGGCAATGAATAATTGTCATACTTTTTCTATCCCCTATTCCTGCTGGTAAAGGGGAAACTGTTTTAATTATGCTAATTGTTTTTTTGTTTCCATTATGTTATTATCTACCAATCTTAGAAGAAAATATTATACAATTATTTCCAGATATATTATCTTTTACATGTCATTTATTAATTTTTGCTCTAATAAATGAGGATAGCACTGTCACCCTAGCAGGACTCCTCCAGTTGGCCATTGGGTAGAGGGAGTCAGTCCTCATTCTATTTCTCCTTGTGGGATAACCTTTCAAAAGTAGAAGGAAAAACGTTCAACTAGTAACATTCTTTTCCTCACAGAATGTCTTTTGTCTCATTGCCAAGGACTCTGCTATTCTAGGCATCAGCAAATCAGGATTCTATAGAAGTATTAGAGGGTTGAACCAAAAAAATTGATTGAAGGTATTGGCTAGCAAGTCAATTGCACTGTCTTCTCCATCCTTCTGTTTCTCCTAGTTTGAACCCCAAGCAAACCATTCTAGGAAATGTTTTAAAGATTCCTTTATGAAACATTAATGATGTGTTTTAGTAGACTTTCATACTCTCTCTTCTTGACTTCTTTCACACTGAGTTTCAGCTTCACTCTCGTCTCTGTCAGTGGTTTAGCTTATACTTCTATTCAACTTACAGGACCAAATTGCTTCTGTCTCATTATTTAGCCATTTTGTCATCATCAATGAAATTGTTCTGTATTTCTGCTATATTCTCACTTCATTTCTATACACATTTAGACACGATGTAGTGGAAAGCACCAACTTCCAGAAACAAGCAACCTGACTTTCCAGTTCTTAATTTGAATGCATGGCCTGGGACACATCTAGAAAAAGAGGTGGTTAAATAAACCCTAAGCCCTGAGCATCTGCCCTGCTTGATGCCGTTGTGGCGGTTAGTGCCTCAGCTCTCAGGGATGATATTAGTCCATAGGCACCTTTTGGCCACACTTTTGTTCAGTTGATTGATGAGTCATTAATGACTGCACAGAGCTCAGTGGAATTCACTTTTTAAAATAAAGGAACTGATACTTTTATAAAAGCAATCTGTTAGTTTTAAATCATAAAGATGAAGAAAGCCAATGTCTTGAGGAAAAGTCAGTCCAACCATTTACCCTCTAAATAAATGTCTAATTATATATATAATCCCATTTTCCAGTTTATAGATGTATTTATAATTCAGTTGTGATTGAAATTTTAGTCTTGAGAAAAGATCTTGATTCGACAGAGCAAAATATAAAATACAATCTTAGAAATAAATAATCATTGAACTCTGCCAACCACAATTCTACTCTCTTCTAAACTCCAGTCAGGTTCTAACTCCTCAGCAAACAGATGAGCATGTACTCTGTGCAGATCTCTGTGAGCTACCTGGCACAGCAAAATGTGTCAAAAATTATCCCCTCCTTCAAAATTTAAATTCAGTGGTATAATAAGCACAAAATGCTAACACCATTGTAAACACATGTGGTGAGTCCCTATGTCAGCAGCATTGCTCAAGCTGCCACTGTGGGGATTGCACAGAAAAGCACTGGAAAGGATATGGGATGTGAATGTCCCCGATCTTTTAAAAAATCAAGAGCTAATATATATGCATACATATACAACAATATATACATAGTAGACATGTGTAATACATATGCATATGTGTGTTAATGGGTGTATGTATATATATGGCATGAGTAAAGTGAAAAGATATGAAGATTTATTCTTATCATTAGTTTAAAAGAGTTAATATCTATGATGTGCTTAGAACAATGCCTAGCATATAGTAAGGGCCATGTAAGGATGAGCAGCTAGGTTATAGGAACAGTCTGATGTTGAGAAGGGCCAGCACACCGGTGAGAGTAACAACTGGTTACTGAGATGCTTCACACCCCCAAGTCCTGACCCCCTTGCCCCTCTCTCTGTCACTTTTGCCAAACAGACCCCACTAGATAGGCATCCTCCTCCAGAACATGGGATGGACCTATAACCTAGGTAGGCCAATTAAAGTGCCTCACCTGTTTTTCTCTTTTAGGTCGATCCCTCAAGTAGCCAGTAAGGCCTCACCAGATCTCCTTCCTGAATTATTCTCCAACTTGTCACTGCCCCATTTCTGCCACCAGTGGAACAGTACTAATTTTTTCATGCAAAAAGTAAAAAGATTGTCTGTGGGAGAGATGTCATTACTGACAGGAAATAAACTCATTGAACAAAGTAGATGAGCACCAGAAAACAGAATAACTAGGGACATGTAAGACTTTAAAATGTTTAACCTCCAGAAATAACTATAGTCATGCTTTAGAGTCAAACCTATGGGATGAATGTTGATATTTAGAAAAATATTTACATTTCCTGTGGAAATTTTCTTGTATTAGAATAGTATACAGTTTCTGACTTGGGTGTTTTAAAAGGTAGCTACAGATGGGATTTCACTCTCACTATGAAAAGATGGCACTAGCTCAATTTAAATGTCTATATTCTTTATAATCTCTCCCTAAAAAATTCCTTTATGTCTCTTGAGAAAGTGAAATACTATTAGAAAATAAACCCTCTTATTATATCTTTTTTTAAATCATCAGTATAGAGAGTTGCTAATCTTGGTTTTTTATTTTAAAAAAACTTTTTGTAAGGAAATGATGCATTTACAACCTTGAGTATGATAACAGGGCAAAGGAATTAGTCTTCCTTAATTCATAGAAAAGACAGAGAAATATTTTTATGTTGTAGAGAACAAACAACTTTGAAATAATGCCTTCCATGAGACAAATCTCAAGGCCTTTCAATAGCAATTAAGCAAAGTACACCTGAAGATGCTGTGCTACAAAAATGCTGAATTAAAGCCCATACTGAACCCCCCACCACCTCACCGCAGGTGAAGGCTGCTGCTGCTTCTTTTCTAATGAAGTGCCCTCTATTAGGAAGCTTCTACCCAAAAATAATGGTGGCTTTTCTAACCCCAGGTGTTCAGCAGTTGGAATTTTCCGATTCAGAGGGGAAGCAGTTCACCAGATTTCAGAGGTGGATGAATATCGCAATGAAAACCTGTCAGTCCTGCAGTCACAGTTTCAATGTAGCCCTGACCCACAGGCAGGAAATCCACCTGCAGCCCCTTAGCTCCCCTCCAGCCTCTTTCTCAGCCTTGGCCTGCTTTTGCATTACTATCTCCACTGCCATTTCCATCAACTAGTTAGTTTCTGGGGGCAGCAGTAACCTTAACACTGTTGGCACCTCCATGCATGGTCCTCTTTCAATTGCTTATGGCATTTTGAAAGATTGTATACTGGTATTGTATACTGCTTACTGTACAGATTTTACTAAGCAATTTTTATTAGCAATTAATTTGGTAAGCCTATTTATTAGTTCTTGCAACCATGTAAATAACCTATGCAGAAAAGAGTCAGGGTAATAAGGACAAAGAAAGATCAATACACTAAAAGAATAAAAACTAGATGCAGTTTTACATCCTTGCATTAAGAGACAGTTGACTAGACCAGAACAGAACCATCGGTAAATTGGAACATTGTAGTGGGACCTTGTTGTTCTAGGAACTGCTGTGAAAGAATTATGAAGAGGTGGATTCAGAAATGGGAATATCAGAAGTGATCTGAATAAATCAGCAGTAATCCATGGCAAGTTCAGCAACCAAGAAAAAGCTAGAACAGCCAAGTCCTGCTTTTCAGAATTTACAGGTGCTCTCAGTCCTCCCAAGGTAAAACACTGGCCCCAGGCCCCAGAGAAAAGCAGTAACCCTGAGGTTTATAATGTTTTAATTACTCATCAAAACACAAGCTGGTGAGTTTGTACTCAATGCCTTTCAGTTTGTGAAAATCTGGGCAGCCAGACTGGAGCTTCATCGCTAAATCTGAAATATGGTGCTTTTCTAAATTTCCAAAAGTCACTCACCCTCTGTTTCTCCATCTGCACGTCAGGGAAATCACAGCAGACACAAGCCTAATGCATGGGGATATAATGAGTTTTTAATGAGACAACATTTATATAGTGCTTTGAGCATCTAGTGGAGCTGCTTTATAAATACTAACTATTCTCGGGGTAATATTCACAGTCTGTTGAATAAAATGAGGGCTCTTATTAAAAATAGCTAACAAGAAAGATGATCTTTCAGCAAAAGAACAAATAGGCAACCAAGAAGATACCCTTGAAAACATTAATCTGTCCTCTTCCTCATACTTCTGTTTTGGTTTGAATGACAAGAGTGGGAAGTAGGCAGGAACAGATGCACATCAGAGAGGACTCACTAGACATGGGATCTCATTTACATCTGGATGTTGGTTTGCATTTGACCTCTCAACAAGGGGACACTTGAGGCTTCTTACTCATATGTAAAATACAACTATGTTTGGCAACTTGATGGGACAAATACCTAACGTTGTACCTCTTACACTTTTGAGTCAAACCATCTTTTCTTTAGGAGCCATGCTCTATGTTAAAGGCAAAAATGGCAAGTGGGATGCGGGCGAAGAGAAAGGGAGACAGGCAGTGTGCTACAGATAGCACAGTGACGGCCAGTGGCTATCGTAGTCACTAACAGCCACTCTACACTTTAAAATTAACCAATATACCAATTCCATTTATTCCACAGTCGTTGAAGCCAGTGTTGCTGTATTATCCCCTGTACCTGTTGGCTAGGGCTGCCATAACAAAGTACCACAGACTGGATGGGTTAAACAACAGAAATTCACTTCCTCACAGTTCAGGAGGCTAGAAGTCCGTTATCAAGGTGTCACTTATTTGTTCTGAGGCCTTTTTCCTTGGCTTAGAGTTAGTTCTCTTCTCCCTCTGTCTTCACATGGTCTTTGCTTTGTGTGTCCCTATGTCCTGATGTCTTTCTATAATGACACCAGTCACAATGGATTATAACCTTCATTTAAACTGAATTATCTCTTTAAAGGCCCTATTTCCAGATATAGCCTACCTTCTGAAATACTACGGGTAAGGACCTCAACATATGATGTTGACATAGTGGGTACAATTCAGCCCACATTGTCCCCACTTTATGATGGAGAAAATGAAGGTAAGGGAGGTTACGTGACTTTTTTTAAGGGCCAGAGACGTCTAGCTTAAATATCCAATAGCTTGAATTCAAGCCTTGAGCTCTGACTCCTGAGCCCTTCCTCTCGTGGGATGGACAGGCTGGAAGAGTCAGAGTGTGGAAGACCATCACAAGCCAGAAATGGTCTCCTGTGTCTTGGGGCGACAAACTACTTCATCCGAAGCCTTTCATAAAAAGAAACAGACCATTTTAAGAAAAAATTATCAGTTACATAGTATTTCTTGACATTGACATATATGCCTAAACAACCAAAAGGAGGCAAAGGAAGCTTCATAATTCATAGAAACAAACAGTAATTACCCCCTATTATTAGATGTCTTTTAACATTGTTCATTGATGAAAACTTATCTCTAGGTTTTGTAGTTAGTCACAGGCTTATAAGAATAACTTGAGGGAGTAGTGGGTGGGGTAGGAATAGATTAATTAGAAATGGTAGGAGTAGGTTTTTATTATTCTTACTTTGTCATAAGACACCTAGAATTGAGTTGCTTCTTACAGTATTTTTCTAGCTCCCTGCCCCTTTGTATTAGGGCCCAGCCCAAGGTCCCCAGTTCCCTCATATCCATGTGATATTAGATTTTACCTCAGGAAGATGAGTAGGTATTTTCATGTTTTTTCTACCACCCCCAGCACAAGGCTTA
>PVKM010028728.1:0-18128 GCA_004027735.1 Carollia perspicillata
GGGCCACATGCTGTCTCCTGTGACTCGAGGGTGGGGGGATAAGGTGAGTCTCACCTGGACTCATGGACTGAGAGTGAAGGAGGGTCGGTCCCCCAGTGGGAAAGCCAGGTAATCAGATGCTAGGTGGCAGAAACACCTAATGTTCATGCCACCTGGGCCAGCAATGTCCTTTTTTCTGTGGTCCTCACTGTTCTTTTCCACAAGTGGGAGGGGAGGCTGCCAGGGGCTCTGATTCCTGACCCAAGGTGAGGGTGCAGCAAGTCAGTTGCAGAATCAGGATTGTAGGTCCCTACCTAAGGTTCTAGGCCTTATTTGCTCCATTGAATTAAACATAGAAACAGGAGTGGAGACTTAAAGCATTGAATGGGCACCTTGAAATTTTGTTGTTCAATGAAGGGTTTCCCTGGGCTCACCCTCACCCCTGACCCCTTAGCCAACATAATAATTCACCTGTATTGTCCCTTTTACATATTGAACTGAGAAGGTGGACACTTTTAAAAGGGTGTCTTTGATGGGATGTGAGATACTTTTCATCAGGGTCCCCCAGCCCCCAGGGTTGTGGACCGTACAGGTACAGGGCCTGTTAGGAAGCTGGCCTGAGCTCTGCCTCCTGTTTCCCCACCAGCATCCACAGCGGGGGAGTGAAACTCACCTGAGACTGCCTCTGGCCCCCAAGTCCCCACCCCTTCCCAGCCCATCTTCCATGAAACCAGACCGTGGTGCCAAGAAGGTAGGGGGCCACTGTTTTACGTGAAGCATTTGTAGGAGCCGGGTCTGATTTATTATCTCGTCAACTATTTTTTTCTTCTAATCTTTATTAAGTTATAAGTATATATGGCATGTGTGCCAACCTCAGGGCAAAGCTCGGTGAGTTTTTACATGGTTATAGCCCTCAGATTCAGGCATCCCATTCCAGCTTCTCCCCTAGGCCCTGTTTTCCCTCCACTCCTCAACTCCTCCCAGAAGAACTGTGACTTCCTCCCCACTGCCTGGCCTCCGGCTGCCCCTGGGAACTCTCTCTTGGGTGTAGGGCAGACTTAGACAAGTCCTGAGGACTTGTGCTGTGAAGGGGGGAGGGAAGTTACCATCCACGAGGGGATTCAGCCACCTGTGGAACTGTCCTTGCTTCAGACGCCACAAGTGCCCATCTAGGGCCTGTCTTCTAATCGGGGTGCTAGAAGGCTCCCTATTCTCTTGCTCTTCTCTCACAAATGAGGAAACTGTGACCCACGAAAAGAAGAGATTTGCCGGAGGTCATGGGCTAACACAAGCTGGTGGGCAGGTGGATGGGCTGTGGCTACCAGCCAGCCCCCTGCTGCTGCCGCCGTCCCACTCAGTGATCCGGTTGGCTGGATTGTTGAACTTGGTCATTCTCACTCCTTATTTCATCATACTCTGTATTTTTTTTCCTGGAAAATCTTGAAATTTGTAAGAAATGGAATATGTAATAGAAAGAATGTAGATGCTGGAATAGGACATTCTTGGGTTCAAATTTCTCTCTGTGTTGTTACCTTGGGCAAGGATATTAACCTGCCTGAACCTCAGTGTCTGTCTGTAAATAGGGTAACACTAATACCGATCTCATAGGGTGGTCGTGAGGATTAAATGAGATGATATGCATTACATACTCAGCATGCTGCGTGGAACTCATTGACTTTATATTTGTGAAGCCAGGTTATAGCATTTCCTGGGGGGAAGATGAGGCATGACATAAAAGTAAGATGACAAATATTACAATCTCCCCAAAATGTGAACACTTTAAATGACTCTAATTTTACCGTTCTGGATTAGTGTAGAAATTAACAATAGCATAGTATTTAAGAACACAAGCTCTGGAAATGGACAGCCTTGGTTCAAATCCTGACCATACTACTGTGTAACCTTGGGCAGATTACTTAATTTCTCTGTGCTTTAGTTTCCTCGAGTACACAATGAGGCTAAGAATAGGACCGACCTTATAGGGTAGCTCTGAGGATTAAATGAGATAATGCATATAACACACTTTCTTAGCCCAGTGACTTGCAATAAATGTGACATTACTATTATCTAATAGTCACATTAATAATAATGTGGCTTATTATTATTATTTTTCTTTGAATTTGAAATATCTTGATGGAAGTTTGCCTCGGTTTTCAGTTCGTACTCTTTGCACTGGCACTTCACTGAAAGTTCTTTCCTGTGTCTGTTTGTCCTCGCGCTTGTGTTCCTAACGGAATTCGGGTGGAGAATACTGAATGCTTGTGTTCGTAACGGAATTCAGGCGGAGAAGACTGAATGCTTGTGTTAATGACGAACTCGGGAAGAGAAGACTGAATGCTGGGGCAGCAGCATCCTTGAAGTTGCAGAAAGAGGTCGGCTCTTGAAGAAGTGTGAATGGGCCACTCTCCTGGGTCGAGCGTTTTGTCCTTGGGGAACAATGTGTGGCTTTCATGGGTGACTCATCCTTGGGCAGCACTGACCACACCGTGGGGACAGCGGAACGGAGTTCAATCCCATGTGTGTCCAGAGGGAGTTGGTCATTGCGCCATGGGAGCGGGTGGGGCGGGGAGGGTTTATTTCTCCCAGGACCAAGGAGTCAGCTCAACGAGCGATGGATCAAGTTGAGCGACTGAAAGGCTGTGAGGAAATAAAAGGTGCTAGTTTGGCAGCTCGGCCTTTTTATTTTGAAAAATGCTTTCAGCTCTGAATGGGCCCCTTGAACTGCAAGGAGCAGTGCCAGTTAACCCACATTTAATTAGAAACTGGGTTAGTGGACTTTCTTTTTCTCACAGAGCATGGCCTGCGTGCTGGACCCCTTCCAGTGGCTGGTACAGTAACAGCCATTTACCAGCCTGGTTATCTGGATGCTGGAATCGGCTGGGTGGACATTCTCCCCTCTCCTCCCACCTTCATCAGCTCTCTCGTGACTGAATTCGCCAGCTCCACAGAGAATGCCGACTTTCCCCTAGGTTTTCCTAAGGATCAGTCTACTTTGTCTACCTTTCCTGTTTGGGAAACACCTCAACACATTTTCACTGTTAGATTTTTATTTTCCTCTTCAGTGGATATATTTCCTCTCCTGGGTGAAATTATGTGGATTTCCTTTTGTTTGGTCACATCCCCCTGGGGTGTGCGTGCGTGCGTGTGTGTGTGTGTGTGTGTGTGTGTGTGTGTGTGTGAGAAAACTTCCCGCTCTTCCTCTCCCAGGCCTCACTGTCCCTTCTTTTGGGGGCAGGGACCTGGCAGACAGTTATACAGTGACTCCCTTGTCTGCTGGGTTCCCACCAGCTGATGAGCAAGGTCATTTTCAAACTCCTGACACCTGCTTATCGAAACTGCCAGCTGCGCTCCACTAAGATTGCTCCCTCCCGGAGAGGGGAGATGAGAATAGACTAGCGAGGGACCAATAGCCAGAGAGCGAAGGGCACTATCCAGCAACTTGAGAGGCGTGGGTGGGCATTTGATTGGACAACTGGGCTCCATAGGCTCTTGACTGATGTGACTGCAACGCCGTAACAGTTGTGCTGTGCATTGGGTAGGTCTTTTAAATAGACAGTAAAACATTTGCACATACACTGTGTAATTTGATCCCCCCTTTTTTGTTGTTCTTGGAAGCAGCGTGACTTTTTTAAAACCAGTTTTAGCTCATCTGCCTGCCCCATCATTTGAAAGTGCAGTGATTGATTACATGATGTATGTAGCATATGATGCATATTTATGCATCATGAAATACATAGATTAAATTGGATGGTGGGATTTCAGTGCAGGAAACAAATGGCCGAAGGGCAGTGTGCATGAGCAGGTGTGTTCCTCTTTCCTGTTTGTGAGCGTGGGTGTCGTCAGGGGTCCTCCATGGGGACGGTCCACTCTCTGAGCTCCCTGGTGGGTCCCAAGGACTGACTCGGGCGGGCCTGTACTGCGTCATGTCTGGAGCTGTATCTTGAAGGGTAGTTCCTCAGTCTGTGAGAGTTGGCCATTTGGGGAATGGAAACCAAAGAGCTCGTCATGCCTGGAGCTGTGTGGGGGTTTATGGGATAAGTCCTTTTTTGCCCCGGACATGGACATGCTGTGGTCTTGACAATGGGACAAGGGTGGTGAAGTGTCTGGGGCTAAAAGATACAATTTTGTGTGGGGGAACTTCAAGAAAAATAATTTTACAATATTCTTTTCCAAATTTTAGAAAAACCCAAGACCCTGTGGATACCTTCCTAAGGAGGGGCTTGAAATCCACTAGGTTCCTGGTATAATTACTTGGTACTTTAGCAAAACAAGCAGAGGTACATTATAAGGAGAAATTTGGAGGTAGGGAAGTAAGAGGTCCATCTCCAGGCCAGATTAGAAAGGCGGTGTAGTGTTCAGGTGTGTCTGCACACAGCTACTCTGCAGCTGCAGCAGAAAGCAAGCGTACACTCATGTACATGAGCGGGGTGTGGCTGTGTTCCAATAAAGCTTTATTTATATAAATAGGCAGAGTGATGGATTTGGCTCTCAGGCATAGTTTGCCAACTTCTGGTCTAGACAATAATAATTTCAGGTTGTTTGGCAGGTTTATACGATAGCGTATAAGTTTAAAAATTAAAAACGAATATTACTAATTTTTACTTTTGTAAGTTTAATTTTTATTGTATTATTATTCAGTAATTTAACAATATTATTAAGCATTAATGTAGTAACTAATATTATTAACTATCAATTTTTTTACTGTAAAAAAGCTTTGAGAATTTTAGAAAAATATAAAGGGATAATTTAAAAATTACTTGGAATGCTACCACACATCAGCAAATGCTGTTAGTCAGTTACTATTGCAGGAAGTTTCCTTCTTGCATTGGTATGCATATGCACACATATTGATTATTTTAATTAAAATTATGCTGCCTGTGCGGCTTGGTTTCTGGCTTTCTTCTAGAATATGGGGGTCCAGGTGGTGCTGTTGTGGTTAAGGCTGTGGACTGTGACATCCTAGTCCTAGGTCTGAAGGCCAGTTTTGTCTGGGCTGTGAGGCCTTTAGTTCACCTGTAATATAGAGATAATCATCCTACCCACCTTCCACGGTGGTTGTGAGGGTTAAATGAGATAACCCATGAAGGGGGCCTAGTTCTTGGTCAGGCACAGATCGAGGCTCAGTGGATATCGGGTATTATTGTTGTTGTTGTTGTTGTTATTATTATTATTGTGGTTGTATTGTTGTAGGAGTGATAGCAGTTCTGGGTTGTGAGGCTGGCCCTGGAGTGGATACCCTGCCCTGGAGACCACAGACCATCATCAACCCCACCCATCCTAGCACGGCCTGATGGGGAGCAGAGAAGTGCCAGGCCCTTCACGAGGGAGTTCGCATCTTCAGTGGGTGCCATGCAGAACCCCCAGTCTTGCAACTCTAAGCGTCGCCACCCTCCCGCCCATCCCAGTCCCTGTTGCTTCTCTTTCTCCTCAGTGAAGTCAGAGGCTCTGTGAGCACGAGGGAGGGGGAATGATGGCGGAGCAAGACCTGCAATTGACAAAGCACTTCCAAAAACAGGTCTCGCCACAGAGATTAACCTGCTCCCCGGCATAGTCAGGGTTTGAGTGATTATCTCCTCATACAGGTGGGGAGACCAAAGTCCAAGGTCACATGGCAAGTAAGTAAACAACTGTTGGGACACCTTTCTTCTGAATGTCAAATCCGCACCTGCTGCCTTTGCTTTGGTTTAGATCTAGGTTTCTCAGCTTTGGCACCACTGACACATTGGGCGAGATAATTCTTCGTTGTGGGGCTGCCCTGTGTGTTGCAGGATGTTTAGCAGCATCTCTAGCCTGTACTCACTAAATGTCAGTAGCAATTATCCTCCCCAAGTTGTGACAACCAAAAAGGTCTACACACATTGCTAAATGTCCCCTTCGGGGCAAAAGTGGAGGCATGTATTTATTTGTTTGTGGGTGCACCCACCCACAAATTCACTGAGAGCAGCTCACTGTCAGACTTGAATTGCCGTCAGTAGTGTGTTTGGGAATCTTCAGGCAGTTCCCTCTTAGGGGTTAACTTTCCCTCTTCATGCCTAAAATCTATGTGTATTCACCACCTGTGATTGTGTTACTTTATTAGGCTGCTTGCCTCCCTGCTATGTTAAATGTGGTCCCAGTGTCACCTTGCCTCCTTGATCTCCACCTTGCGTGCAGCCCTGTGTCCATGTACC
This sequence comes from Carollia perspicillata, assembly GCA_004027735.1. Classification (NCBI taxonomy): domain Eukaryota; kingdom Metazoa; phylum Chordata; class Mammalia; order Chiroptera; family Phyllostomidae; genus Carollia; species Carollia perspicillata. The sequence goes on from PVKM010028728.1 coordinate 6,150, forward strand.
CATAACCAGGAGGAGATGGAAACATTTTCCCTGGGACTAAATCCTGCTTTGAATTTCTCTTTTGGTTTCCTTCCTGGGGATCCTATGTCACCTATTAGCACCCTCCATTTTTGCTCATTTTCTTCTTCAGATTTTGCTGCTTCTGATTTCTTCTTCCTGAGTTTATTGTATTCTGTGTAAATTAAGAGTGAGAGACAGTGAGTGAGGGCCCAACATCTCTTGGAGTGAAGTATATTTTGTAAAATCACCCATATTTGCTCTTAAAGAGAACTCTCCCTATTATTCAGACCTTTTCACAAACATTGGGGTCCTTTGTCCTCTGGCTGGGGTTCTCAGGAGCCAGGGCTCTGACAGGGTGCACAGATGCCTTACTGTGCGTGGGGCAGAAGGCAAGTAGGCAGTTTATACAAGCAAAGCTAGTGAGTGAGGTGCGGACTGCAAATGGTCAAGATTCACCTTAAAAACCTTCCAAACCATGCAGAAAGAGTAGTGTGGATGGTTTTGGGGGTGTAGCTGTGTACAATAAAGAACCTGTGCATGTTTAGATGTTTACATGCAGCTATTACTCACCGAGGAGTACATGGGCCGACAAATCCCACTTGACTTTTGATAATGTAGGAATGTGGACAGGATTGTGTGTCACTGAATCCTAAACACCCAAGGCCCTGTGCTGTGTCAGCAGAGAGCCCCGCGCTCAGAAGCGTGGGCTCAGGGGCAGCTGCCTGGCATCCAGTTACTGCTCCACACTTGCTGCTGTTGGATCTTGTTCAAGTTTGTGGTCTTGCTGGGCCTCAGTTTTATTATCTTGAAAATAGGGATGCTGGAAATACCAGTGCCTGGCACAGAGGAAAGAGCTCGCTGAGTGCTGACTGTCATGCTGCTGTGCCTGTTGATATTGTCACTGTCATTGTCGTTACGTTAGTATTACTAACGAGTTTGAGAACTTAGTTTTCATTTCTGCACTTCTGGGCTCCGTGTTTCCTTTAAAGAGATGTGGAACCAAGTCCTGCATCCTTGCTCCAGCCGCCCAGCACAAGACACACCTGAGTTAGGCCGACGCTCCTCCCCACGTTCTGTCCTGCTCACTTCTTGCTGTAACGGTTGTTTTGTCTCCCACAGCAACCTGGCAAGCCCACAGGCAGCTCTGCACACCCTGGCCCTTCCAGCAGATGACAAAGTGCAGATGTGGCTCCGATGTCCACAGAAACCCGCCCACCTCTGACCTCACTGTCCTGGCTCCCAAACTTGTGTCCCTGGCTGAGGGGCCGAGATGAGGGGTGGGGATGGTGTGAGACAGCCCATAGAGGTCAGAGGTCCGGGGAGAACTTTTAAACCAGCTCTGGGTCTCTGGACGGTCAGAGTTAGAATTGTTGCCAGGCTGGGGCACAGGTCCCAGCTATGTGGATTCCCACTTAATGGATTTTTTTGTACTGATTTTTGTGAAATATTTTGACTTCAGAGTTTATTCGTGTGTGTTCCAGCTGAAGTGAAAAGTGAAAAGTTAAGCAATATGTTAAAGGGGAAAAAATAAGCCAGACTTGAGAACAGAAGTCCCAAGGTTAAATGCTGACAGGGCCAGCCAGCCATGACAATGAAAGCCGCTGCCGGGTGCTTCACCCCTCCCCCAGGAGCGCTGTCCCTTTCCTCGCTCCAGCCTCCTGTTGGGAATGCGGGCCCACTGTGGCCAGACCTGCTCACTGCCAAAATTATCCAGAAAGCAGAATCTTAATGTAAAATCCCCAAATTCTCATGAGAATGCTCCAGATTTTGAAATGTTGGCAACTAATTGGGAAAAAAAATAAAAAAAATATGTCTATGGGTTGGAATTGAAAAGCCGCCAGCTTGCAAGGGACTTGAAAGATGCTGTGCTTGTGCCTTTAGGGTTCACAGATGAGGAAACGGAAGTCCGTCTGGAGAGGAGCGACTTGCACATGGTTTCAGAGGTGTGTCTGCATCCAGTTCTCGGGGCCTGGTCGCAGGCCTTTTTCCTCCAGCTCCATCCGACAGCGTGTTTCTAGTTTGCTTCCAGGAGGGTTGCCGAGCCCTTTTATTGCAGGTGCCGGGGTTGTCCAAGCCCTGCTGTGCAGCCAGTGGAATGACGGCAGGAGGAAGGAGCCTCAGGAAGCATAAGCATGGTCTTCATTCTCGGTTGACTTAGGGTTGCTCACCTGCACCCGGAAGAGACTGTTCTTGGCAAAGCCATCTCCTCGGATTTATCATACTGAAAAGTGCATGGGTTTAGTATTGCTGAAGTTTAACCTGTTCTGGGAAAGTACATTCAGTGTGACTCAACAGAGAATTTCCCGCCCAAGAATCTACACAGTTTAAAATATTTTGGAGGCCAGGATAATTCCTGTGGTGTCAGGCTAATTCAGCCTTGTCCTTTGGCCAGAAAAGACCAGGCTGCCCCTGGACCAGGCATCAAACCCCAGTGCCCAGAGGAGAAGCCCTACTGGGATGAAATGATGAGAAATTTGCCTTTGCTAAATGGTTGGTGTGGCCAAACGACTGACTGACCAAGGAGCTCAGAAATGAGTGTTTCCTGTTTGGCAGGAGGGAAGCAGGGGCCAGAGCCTCATGTGCTGCTCATTCTGCTCATAAAAAAAAGAGTTTTATTTTTCCAAGTTATAACACTGTGAACGCCAAACACCAAAGTCCGTCTCTTGAAGGAAATTGATCAGGATCCAGGAGTAGCCTTCAGGAGGGTGACTCATGAGCAGCAGAGTTCCCAAAATGCACCTGTGCGTGGCCAGCTAGGAAGGGGCTATGAAAGGAGTTGAATGGGGAGAGGCGGGGCAGGCGCTTCAGGCATGACCTCTGTTAAAAAAAAAACCAAAATGGTGTGTGTTATCGTCAGAGCATCCATCATCTCCTTTGAGCAACCAGGCCGTTAAAAAAAAAGTTTCTGCAGAAAACGGTGCTGGCTGCCTGCTTTCATCTGGAAGACCAAGTGCTCCTGTCCAAGCCTGATCTTGGAATAAACAAACCAGTTCTAGCGCAGCCTCAGCAGGAGGGATGTGCAACGGCAGCTCTTTGGTGGCTGCCTTTCCTTCAGGGCTGTTGGATGTGTTTCTGAAACCAGTGCCGTCTGTGAGTCTCAACAGCAGGAGCAACTGGTTTTTCAGGCTCTTGAGAAAGAAAGTCTGATTTACGTGGTGTGATTGACCCACTACTTCCAGCCCCTAAAGTTCTAGAACAAACTGAGAGTCAGCAGTTTATATATTAACTTTTTATAGACAAGTAACATACCTGCAGAAGAGGTTACAAATAACCACACAGCTTCCTGGGTTTTCACACACCAAATACACCTGTGCAATCAGCACCCAGACCAAGAAATGGGTGGTGCCCCGGCAGCGCTCCCCTGGATCTCTCTCCATGGGGGCGGGGGGTGGGGGCACTACCCTGACTTCTATCTCTGTATAAGTGGAATCACAGGAATTTTATGGTTTTGAACTTAAAGAGTCCTAAGCAGGGTGGTGCCCTAAAGCTGAGGGAAAAACTCTGAATATCAGGAGGAAGATTCTTGTGGTGTCCATGGTCTGGGGGAGATGTTGGTTCGATGGCTGGGTGGAGATGGATTTGTGGTCTTTTCCTTGAGAGCAGGTGGGCGTGAGAAAGCATGATTGTGTTTGAGGGGCTCTCAGGGGCAGGCAGGACACTGAACTTGCGGTTGTATTGGTGATGTGTGTGCCACGGATACATGACCGTTTTCTTAAAGGCCTGATTGTTCAGGAAGTATTAAAAGCTGAGAGCTGCCTGTTGGGGGCGGGGTGGGGTCCTGAATTGGAGCCAGAGAGAAATGCCATGTGTTGTGACTGATAGAAATCTGATCATCCCCGGATGCCGCCTGTCAGCAAGTGGGCTCCTGTTTTCTGAGGCCTGTTGACAAAGGAGACGGGAGGATGGAGCTCCGTCTAATGAGTTCCTTGTCTCTTGGCAGAAGGTGTGGGGTTTCTTCGAGGGAAGCCATTAGCCAATGTGGTGGTTTGTTGAAAAACAACTGAAATCTGTCTTGTCGGTGTGGCGGTTCCACGTGTCCTTTGCGCTGGTCTCTGACCCCAGCAGCTGGGTGCTCCCCCGGCAGGTGTGGGCATTGCTGGGCTTCTCCATGCTTTGCTCTCACATTACTTGAATGTGTGGCTGGGATGTTTCTATATATACACTTGCTATGTGGGGCTCAAAGCAAGGGAGCAAGGGAAGTGGCAGATCCCATTAAAAGTGGTTCCTGTTTATTCAGTATTCATTCAACATTTATTAAGTACCAAGTGAGCACCAGGTGCTGGGTGACTTAATTTCCAGTTATCAGGGTAATCGGCCTTTATGTATACGCAGTGTCACAGGTAAGTTAACTATTGGTTTGAAGGCTGTATGTTGTGTATTTGTCTCCCGATACGTGCTTCTCATTTCCTAAGGAGACATTGATCCCAAACAAAAAATGATACATGTAAAAAACCTTGTATACTAGGAAGTGTTTGGCAAGTAAATTTGAGGGGTTATTTTTATTCTGGGGCCAACAGCCTTCTGTTTATGTGCCAAGTTACGGTAGAATGCTTGTCTTCCTGGCACACTGCAAACATTGTTCTTCATCTTTGACATGTCCGGGAACAGAGCTTCACGGAGGTGATGTCCTCGCTCCTTCGAGGACCTAGTTTGCAGCTCAGCATCTGTACCCTCAGCCACTAGACAAGGCCAAGTGTGGACCGCAGACAGAGCTGATGGGACAGGAGGGACAGGCTGTCCGGCAGTTGGAATGCTTGACTTGATTGGAGGACATCTCTGTGTCTTTGTTATTCGTGTTGAGGTTTTCTGCTGTGCAGTAAGTATGGCCTCATTGGTGGTGCTCTTCTACTTCTGTCACATTTGACTGCGTGTGGGGTGGGCGGCAGGTGGCTTAGAGCAGATATTTCTACTGTTGAAGTTAGTGCTTGTGTCCCCGGGCCCTTATTCTGCTCTGCTGCTTACGGACTATGGTTGGGCCTCAATTTTCTCATCTGTCAAATGGGTTTGATATAGTGCCTGTGAAAGGTTTGTTAGCATAATCAAGATTAAGTACTCAATAAATACTCACCATGATTTCTCTTCAGTTATTCCTGCATGTTCCTGCATATTTCACCTCCCAAATTCTGAAGCCATGTGTGTTTCACATACGAGGTGCCTAACAGAAGCAGAGTCTCTTGCTCAACAGTGTAACTTAAAATGCTGTGAGGAGGAGCAGATGGGGAGCGAGTACTTCATGGGTACAGGGTTTCCTTTCGGGGTGATAAAAATGTTCTGGAACTAGTTAACAGTGATGGTTGTATACCATCATGAATGTACTAAATGCCACCAAATTATTCACTTTAAAGTGATTAAAATAGTGAATTAAAATAAAAATATGACCTTATACAGTCTCCATTTTTAGAAGGCAAGGCTCCTTTGTGAATCTAAGGAAAACCTCTTATAAAGAGGAGACCCATTCTCTCTTTGTACCCCCACTCATTTCAGGGATCCATGGACTACACTAGGCATGTTATGAAATCTCAGTTTGCTTGACTGGCTGGAAAGATGCCATGGGGGACTGGTACGGGTGGGAGGCAGTTACTTGAAAGGGGATCTGTAGTTGAACATGTTGCTGCCTCTCTTACATTAGAATAGTTCGATATGTGCTTGACCTTGGCCAGAGAAAAGGGAAATGTCTAAAGGAGCAAAGGGCCCAACTGAAGCAAACAGCAGGAGGACCCGGCTGGCAAATTCAGACAAGCCACCAAAGGGTTCCAGGAAGCAAGCTGTGAGGGTGTTGCCCTTTCCCTTGCCAAGTTTTTGTCTCTTACAGATGTGGAAACATTATCAAGGCGGGTCCGTTAGAAAGTGAATCCACTGAAGAATCCTTTAGTAAGTGCTTCCAGACCATCATTATCTCCCTGGGTTTTCTTACCAGTTGTAGATGACGAGGACATTTGCTGGGATGGTCAGGGGCCCACTTATGTGGTCCCAAAACTTTTCCCCAGGTCCCCCTAGCATTGATTGTGGGTGTTCTGCAACTCTTATTCCACCCAGAGTTTAGGAACAGGTGGCAACTTGCCTGTCTCCCTCTCTGGATGAATGAGCTCCTGGAGGGCAAGGACTGTGTTGTGTGCGTGTGTGTGAGGGAGAGGTGGGGGGAGACTTAGCTACTGTATTAGTTTCCTAAGTCTTAAAATCAGTCTCACCAGGCTAAAGGTGAGGTGTTGGCAGGGCTGGCTCCTCCTGGAGGCTCTAGGGGAGAATCCGTGTCTTTGTCTTCTCCCGTTTCTAGAGGTTGCCTGTAATCCTTGGCTTGTAGCCCCTTCCTTGCCTCACTCCAACCTCTGCTCCATCACTTCTACTACTGCTCTGACCCTCCGGTCTCCCTCTTATAGGGACCCCTTTGCTTTCATTGGGCCCACCCAGCTAGTCCAGGATCATCTCCCCATCTCAAGATCCTTAACTTAATCACATCTGTAAAGTTCCTTTTGCCATGTAAGGTAACACATTTACAGCTTCTAGGAATTAGGACATGGACATCTTTGGGGGCCGTTATTCAGCCTACCACACCAACACATAGCCTGCAAGACTGAGCTCACAGAGCCCGACTCAGCCCCTCACCAGGTTTGTCATGTTGGCATTACTTAATGTCTCTTTAAGTTCTCCTTATCTAATGTGGGGATGATAATAGTACTTCCCCTTTTCCTGAGACTTAATTAAAGTCATATCTGTGAAGTGTTTAGAACAGTGCCTTGCACATAGTAAGTGCATTTTGATTTATCTATTCTCACAGTTGCTATTGTCTCTCTCTTTTTTTTTTTTTGACTTACCTCACTTAGCATAATGTGCTCGGGTTCTACTGGGTCAATTTTAACTGTATGCAAAAATGTGCTGAAGGCTTTATCTCTTTAACACAAAGTTCCCCTGAATCATGTTTATCTGGGTTCCTCTTACCCAGAAGGGAAATACGTATGTGTGAGGACATTATCAACACTTACAAGGAGATAGAATATTCAATCCATCCAGCTTTCATTAACCAAGTGCGTAGAGAATTCAGAGTTAATAAACTGTGTACAATCCAACGAGGATGAATCAGTCACTTAAAAGACAAGTGTAATGTGGTATTGAGTAGCATCAAAATCTTCAGCATTGTCTGCAGCACCGAGAGGTTCTCATCTTCTGAAGTATTGCAGGCATTTGCTTTAAAGAGGCTGTAAAAGAGCAATTGGCCCCGCAGGGAAGGCATTCTCATCCCCTTGTCTCTGTCCCACTCCCTGTCACTATCTTATTCTTCACAAGCACTCAGAAGGTGTTCGAGTGCATGTTCCCTTTCCCAGTTTGGTTGTTCTGACTGTTGATACTCAGGTATGAAAAATCTTGTCATTTTTAACCAATGTCTCCCCAATAAAGTCAATAAAAGGGGGAAAAAGTCTTGTCATTGTAGTAAATATATGTATATATTTATTTATTAAGTTTATATTTAATTTAAGAATCTCACCTTGGGTTTTAAGATATAAGACTACAAGACTAACTCATGTTTTGTGAGGAAATATTTGCTGCTCCTTTGTAGAATGATAAATAGTGCTAAAGGGTAGGAAGAGGTTAATTAAGCACCTAAACAATCCAGTTGGCTGCAACTCAAGTCTTTTTTGTCACCTTTGCCTTCCCCTTGGTGAGGCTTTGTCTTTATGCTTGCATAATCGCTGCTCATTTCCTGCCCTCACATCCATGGTCCAGCAGGGGAGGAGGGAGAAGGGAGAGCCAGCACTGTGTCAGGGGTCAAAGGCCTTCGGGAATCCTCAGTAGATTTCTGTCTGCATCTTTGACCTGAACTGAACTGTGTGTCCTCCTGTAGAGGCAGGGAGGTCTGGAAGGTGAGAACGCTTAATTGCAACCTGAGAAAAAGTTGCGTTCTGTTAGTAAGGACAAAGATGCACCAGCATCAGCCATGATTCCCTAGAGAAACTCTGGCTGGTGTGGGTCTCCAAGGAGATGTGAACAAGCATGGCTGTGTGTTTATTACAGCATTGTTGGTAACAGTGAAGAACTGTAAACACCTGAAGCATCCATTACTGGGAGAATGCACAAAGAAATTGCTATTATATCCATACGATCAAGTGCTAAGAACACATATGACTTACATGTGTCAATGTGCATAAACCTAAAAATATAATATATCAAATAGAATATTACAGGTTAAATATAACACAGTATGATTCCATTTATATAAAGTTTACATGCAGAAATGCTATTGCTTATAGTTACATAGTACGGAAAATATGAGTAGGAGGGATCAACACATTCAGAAGTGAGGAAGTGTGGAGGAAATGCAATCAGGGAGGGATGGGCAGTGAACATCAGTCGTTAGCTATATCAGGGAGGGATCCGACTTTTGTGCAGCCTGCTGCATATATAACTTGGGGAGTCCTTTTTAAGAAAAAGAGGGCCCCACCCTGGGCTTTACTCTAAAGCTGCCTCAGACTAGCCAGTGCAAGAGTGTGTGATGCACTGAGAAGTCATTTCTGACTCTGGGTGTGTGGGATGTTCCTGTGGATGAATAATAGCCACATTTATAATCACAATAGCTAACGTTTATTGAACCCTTACCATAGGGTAGGTACCAGGCTAAGCATATGGTGGGATATTTTCATTGATTCCTCAAAACTAGTTTATGATACACATGCTGCTTATTAGCCTCCTTTTATGGCCAAGGAAGCAGAAGCTCAGAGAGGTTAAGTAATTTGCCCAAGACCACTCAGCTAGTACATGACAGAGTTGGGGTTCAAACTCATGGAGCAGAATAGGACTTGTTTACTATGATTAAGCATACTACACGTAGTGATCTCTTTATTGTTGTTTATATGCATGTTATGTTCCCTTCTTTAAAGACTCGTTATTTTTAATTAACTGGAGGAAGAGCAATATGGCCTGAAAATAGTATTTCTTCCTATCACATGGGGCTTATTTTTGGAATTAGACAGTGTATTCTTTAGTGGTATTTCTCAAAGTAATTGATTTGATGAGTAGGCAAGAATGACTTTTGATGAGTTAAAAAATGTCATTGATGAAAAGACTTTTGATTTTTTTAAAAAACCTCCCCAGAATCCTTGTACTTAATCTGTTGGCTGAGCGAATGCAGAGCTCCAGTTGTGAACAGTGGAGAAGTCAGTCCTGATGACTTCCTCGTAATAAAGTTCGATGAGGTTCTCCCCGAATGGATGCACACTAAGCATTGTGAGGCTCCAGAACAGCAGCTTAAATGTGTGCCTGGGCCCGTGTCATGGGATCTGTGACTCTGAGTGCCCGTGGACATAAACATGGGCATAACTTCCTCTGGATCCTGAACCGACCCATTCCAGAATGGAGGGACAGGGTAAAGGGAAGCTGCGTTTGAATCAGCCTTTTCTGGAAACAGTTTGAGTTAAAAGCCAAACCAAGAAAACCCAAATGGCTGGCTGCTGGCCCTCTGCTGGTGTTCGGGAAAGATGGCTTGAGGAATGGTTTTCGAGGTCCTCAGGCACAGAGTTTGGCCTGCAGGCTTGGCTGTGTTCCTCCTTTTCTCCCCGCTACTCCCACACATATTGCTGAGGGCTGGGCCAGTCTTTGCTCTAGGGATCCCCCAGCAGGAAAGCAGGATCCAGCCAGTGTTGTTCTTGGCTGCAGGGAGGGAAAGGATAAAAAGTGGGATGGCTGGGAAAGAAGGAGCCAAGCCACCTTCCTGGTCACATATGATGAGCGTTAATATTTGTAAATATTGAATGGTATCTGTTACCAAGTAACAGCTTTGCCAGATGATTGAGTGAGGGCCGCCTCCTGTTTAGTTTCACTGATTGGGGTTTGTGTGTTTGTGTGTGCAGAGTGTTTGGCCCTTTTCTTTTGTGTGGTTCTCTGGGCAGAATAAAGGGGCGGTTGTTTTTCTGTTGTCTGTGTGCAGGAAGCCTTGGTTGACTGGAAGAAGTTGGCACAGGAAAGCAAGAAGCAGTTTGTGGTGTTACCGATTTGGCTTTTGCGTAAATAACTTGAGAGCCTTAAAAACCACATTGTACACCACACTCAGGACATCAAAGGTAATTTTGTCTTGCCTGCCTCATTTTACAAGTGAGGAAACAGAGGCCAGAAGAGCCTGCACGCAATGTTGCTTACAACTGTATACAAGTTCATAGGGAGCGTGGCTTTTTGAAATGTGGAAGCTGTACAAGTTACAAGCATCCTCCAGGAATTCTAAGTTGGAATGGAGCCCCTGGAAGAGTGAAAATATAAACCTCTAATTGTAGGGGAGATGACAAAACAGCACAGTGTGGCGGGGGTGCACTGGGGATACTGGGATCACTGACCCCTCACCCCCATCTCCTACTGGGGCCTCCCCCTTTGCTCCCAGGATGCCCCTCTCTGTTGAGCAGAGCAAAGGCCTATGTGGATGTGGAAAAAGCCCCCACAAACAGCTCCTCTGCATTCCTGCGACAACCTGCCCTGGGTCGGCTCTGTGTGGAGTCAGCCCTGTTTATGGAGAGGCTGCCAGACCCCACTCTCACCCTGTCCTTGCTCAGACAAGCCCATCTCGCAGTTGTCAGAGGGCAGTGTTTGTTTTTGGCGTCTCTTCCTGCCCAACATGAGCTGCTCTTCCTCTTGATAGCAGCCCCTTCCAAGAAGCAGTGGCTGCAGCCCCTCCCTAAGGCCAGTCTCTTCTAGGCCATGGACTGTGCAGAAATGACCAAACATGGACTTGCCTTGAAGGAACTCCCCACAGGTCACGTCACGTGGGTGGACAGGCTAGAAGACTGAGCTGAGAGTTGAGGGACAAAGAGGGAGTCATTTTTCCTGAGGCCGGTCAGAGGAGGGGGTCAGGAAGGCTTCTCAGAGAGGAGAGCATGGGGTCTGGGTCTTCAGAGGCTCCACTGCTCAGAGATAACCAAGGATCACAGGCCTGGATGCTGGGGATCGAGGCATTGGCTTATGCAGGGCTGGAGACTGGGTGTGGGATGCTGGGGTGGGGCTTCCAGGAAGTAGGTTCAGGGGTAGGTGGGATGGGAATGGGGATGGAGAGGTTAGAGGGTCTACTTAACTTGGATTTTATTCTATAAGAGACAGGGAACCTTTCAAAGATCTGAACTGGGATGCTGGGATGAAGAGGGAATGACTGTATTTGAGATTTAACAGCTTCGTGCTGGTTTCAATGTGCAGAGGGAGCTAAGATAGAGGACTGGGTCGGGGAGGACGTGTCTGAAGCAAGGTGGATACAGAAATGAGGGAGGGGGCGGTCTGTGGTCTCCTGGGGTCCAGAGTGGGTATAGGGACATGGGTGATGCCATTCATTGAGAGTCTCTTCCTTAATTGGGGAGCCCCATTTCTAGATCTACAAATCAGGGATATGGGACAATGATGACTAAAGGAGGTCTTGTGGGCCTGTTCATACGGGGGCCCACACCTGTGTCCCTCTTCTCCTCTCAGTCAAAACTCACCTGGCCTTGGCCCAGAGTCTCTCCTGAGGCCTTGCCCTTTGCTGGCTGCCAGTGGTTGGTGGGTATTAATGTGTTGTCCAGGACCGGTAACCCAGTTCCATTTTAAACAGAGGTCCTTAGCCCTGGCTGGTGTAGCTCAGTGGATTGAGCACGGGCCTGTGAAGCAAAAGGTCGCGGTTCGATTCCCAGTCAGGGCACATGCCTGGGTTGCAGGCCAGGTCCCCAGTAGGGGACACATGAGAGGCAACCACACATTGATGTTTCTCTCCCACTCTTTCTCCTTCCCGTCCCCTCTCTAAAAATAAATAAATAAAATATTAAAAAAAATAAATAAATAAACAGAGGTCCTTAGTGCCTGGACTAAAGGAATCCTCAGAACTCTTAGATCAGCCCTAAAGTTTCATTAGAGTTTTATCAGAAAGCTTTCAATTGTCCAATTTTATCTTCAACTTATATTTTTTAGGTTTCTCTCTAGTGGAGTCTCAAATTGAGACCAGATTAAAAAAAAATTGTATGCTTAGAAAATTTACTCTCTTTT
>PVKM010028729.1:0-18125 GCA_004027735.1 Carollia perspicillata
GGGGAAAAGGTACAGGGAATAAGAAGCATAATTGGTAGATACAAAATAGACAGGGGGAGGTTAAGAATAGTATGGGAAATGGAGAAGCCAAAGAACTCATATTTATGACCCACAAACATGAACTAAGGGGGAATGCTGGAATGAATGGGAGTACTGGGCAGAAGGAGAGAAAGGGGAGGAAAAAATGGGACAACTGTAGTAGTGTAATCAATAAAATATACTTTAAAAACCTTCTTTTGATTTTCTGTATTATTTAGATTTCAAAAACACAAATTTTTTACCAAATCGAGCACAGCCTTTTGAGATATTTCGATTCCATATTTTGAGGGATTTTTCTCTCCCACCCTTTCTTTCATCTCATGTCCACTACTCATCTAGACCTGCCTCTTTGATGCTCCCCAAACCTAGTGAACCCATTTCTACCTCAGGACCTTGGTACCTGCTGTTTCTTCTTCCTAGATCACTCTTCTGCCCAGTGGCTCCATGGTCTTTTGTTCACCTCCTTCACGTCTCCTCAAATGTCACCAGATCAGGAAGGCTTTTTCTGACCCTCTATATAAACCCACCCCTGGACATCCCAGCCTCCTTCCTCTGCTTTATTGGTTTTCATAACATGTACTTCCCTCCGACGTGTTCCACATTTGTCTCTGGTATCTGCCCACACTCACCTGCACGCACACTCCTTGCTAGCAGGACTTTAATTTGTGTACTGATGCATCTTCAGATCTGGAAGAATAGTAAGTGCCCGGATTTTGAAAACACAAATCAATTGTTTCAATTCTAATGTTGTTTAATTCTATGTATGAATAGATCTGGATACTATAAAGCCCTTTTGCCTAGGTATATTTTGATAAAGAGTATAAAATTGTAGAATTCTGTGACTATTACAGTCTTTGCTCTACTATCCCTATGACAGTCACAGAGTTTCATGAACTCATTATTTGAAAGTTTTTAGTCTGGATTTTGGCCAGTAAGAACAGAGTCTATAGACTGAAGTGTAATAACAAAGTTTGGCACACAAAACCCTTTGTCCTGTGATCCCTGAAAACCTTTCTGCTTCTTCTTCTTATCATTTTTTAAAAACATTTTAAAAAGATTTTATTTATTTTTAGAGAGGAGGGAAAGGAGAGAGAAAGATAGGGAGAGAAACATCAATGTGTGGTTGTATGTCATGAGCCCCCTACCTACTGGGGTCCTGGCCTGCAATGCAGGCACGTGCCCTGAGTGGGAATTGAACCTTCAACCTTTTGGTTCGCAGGCTGGCACTCAATCCACTGAGTCACACCAGCCAGGGCTTCCTCTTATCATTTTATAATCCATACACATGTACACACATGCACACACACACAAATGCTGTCCATACATATGCATCCCTCACTCTCCAGCTGCCTTATCTTCTCATTCCTCTCCACTTTCGCACATACTGCTTTTTCTTCCTGAAACATTCTTGCCCAAAGCCTACATTCCCTTCAAGATTCAACTTGTGCAGGAGAATTCTTTGACATTTCTTCTCCCACCCCAGCCCCTGCTCCAGACTCTGTCAAGGACACTCCTGTCTGATTGCTCTGTGACTAAAACGACCACTGCCAATAGCACACCATAACTAAATAGCTTTCCTAAACATCCGCTTTCTCCCAGCGAGATGGAATTCCTTAGGATTGGGAGCTCTGTTCATGATGTTGAACACGCAGTGCCTGGCTCGGGGCCAGTGCTTCATGATAACACGCCCCAGTGACTGAGCTCTTCCCAAGAGCCTGCCGCTGTGCTCAGCAGGCCACACGCAGCCCCTCTCTTAGGCCTTGCACCCACCTTGCTGGGGAGGAACCAGGAACTCAGCATCAGCTTCCCTAGTCTTTTCTAGGAAGCAACCTGGACAGCAGGCCCTGGGGGTGGAGCTGGTGAGCATCAGGAAGACTAGGGAGGCTGTTCAGACAAACAAACAAACAAACAGGAATTGTGTCATGGGCTCATCATTTGGTGGTGGGGGTGGCATTATTTCCTTGTATCAGTACTGGTTATACTACAGTTTTATATTCTACCTCTTAGTATCTATATTGAAAGAGTGATTTAAGAATCAGCCTACCAGTTTTTCTACTTTTAGCTCTACCACTAACTACTTGTATGACTTTTGACGTTACTTTAACTTCTCTGTGCATTAGTTTTGAGGAATGTAGAAATAGTCACATAAAAAAATGGTAGCCCAAGGTCATACATTATAAGTAAAAATAGTACATATGTAATATAGTGATATAATTATAATCTATAACATATAAAAGTATATGTTTGTCTATTATACTATATGTCTATGAAATATATGTATGTTTCTCTCTCTCTCTCTCTATATATATATATATATATAAAATTCCATAACTAATATGCATATAATTTAACAAATTTCAGGGACAGTCTGATGAGGAAAGACTCCTTTTGCTTAGAAATATCCGATGATTCTCTTTGCCTTTCATTGGTCATCTAATGCTGAGTAACAAATTACTGTCCAACAGTGGTTTAATGCAACAGTATTTATCATCTTTCAGTTTCTGTGGGTCAGGAACTGGGTGTGACTTAGCTGGGTGCCTTTTTCTCACCAGGTTGTGGTCATTTCAGGGCTCCAGTGGGAAAAGCCTGCTTGTCAGCTCATACCTAGGGTTACTGTTGGAACTCAGTTTGCTGTGAGTCCCAGTTTCGCAGAAGCTGTTGGCCAGAGGCTTCCCCAGTTCCTTTCCACGTGGACCTGTCCGTAGAGCATCTCATGAAATGGCAGTGTGGGGTCGGGGGGGAGAGAGAGAGAGAGGTTGCCATATTTTAGAACCTATTCATGAAGTAATATTTCATCACCTTCTGATTCTGTTCTTCAGAAGCAAGTTGCTGGGTCCACTCCTGCCCACACTCAGTAGGAGAGGATTATGTGGGGGTGTGAACACCAGGGGGCTGGGATCACTGGGGTTCATGTCCAAGCTACCTGCCACACTACCCTCTCCCCATATCTGGTCACTCTCTTGCCCCATCTTGTCTCCTTCCATACCCCCTCTTCTCACACCTCCTGTCCTGTTCAGCTCTTCCCATAATGCATTATGTATCTCCCTCTCTCACTCTGTTGTGGCCCTTTCCTCCATGTGCATAGTTGTGCATGTGTTAACAATATTTCCATTTATCTAAGCCCCACGTGAACTTCAGAACTATAGTTCAGCTATGAACTCCTCTCGGAAGTATTGCCCAGAGACCTGAGAAATCTCTATTCCTTCTTCTGTATCCTGGAGTCCTTGATTTGTAATAAATCGGAAATTTCTTTTCCCTGCCAAACTGTAAGCTTTTTAAGGACATGAGATAAGGACCTGTGACTAGGACATGCCCCATCCCCCTTTTGTAGACTTGATACTTTGTGCCTGCAAAGTTTCACTGAATGCAGCTGATTGACTGAAGTACCTGTGTGTGAGCTACTCAGCCCTACTTTATTTAGAATTTGAACTATGTTATGAATTATGGACAGAGATTCCTTAAGCAGACAGATCATAAGCTCTGAGACTTGGAAACGTGTTCTGATGTGAAAGCTTTTTTCAGACCCAGTTTCCTCTGCATCAGGAGTCAGACTCCACCACTGAGTTACCTGGGCACATCTCACTGGGATTCCCATCCTGCTCTGCCTCCTCTTGCTCCATGCCCCGTCCTTCATTTGTCTCTCCCATCTTGTGGCGGGAGAGAGAGACCTTTTCATTAAACTCTGGTTCCTGCCATTTATCTAGGCTGAACTCGCATTCCTCTTGGCTGGTCTGTTTCTCTCAAGGGACCTGGAGCTTGAAACTCAGACAGGTTGGAGAGCTGGTTGTTCCTGGGGAGATTTGTCTTTGGTAGGAAGGAGGTCATTACTAAATCAAAGATAACCTGAGCCAAGGCCCTGTAAATTTCTACTGGTATTCAGTGTGTATGCTCCTTGTTCATTATCCATGAACCTTGAATGATTTACATGTCTGGGAATTTGTGAGGAAATAAAGTTATGAAACTATCTTTCATACTGAATTAGTGCCTGGCAGTTTCCAAAGGCATTCTCACACTCTGTGTTTCTTTTTAAATCATTTTTTATTGTTATTCTATTACAGTATGATTTTTTTCCTTTTGCCCTCCTCTACCCATCCCACCCCCCAACTCCCACAGTCAGTTCTCACACTGTTGTCCATGTCTGTGGGTCACACTCTATGTTTTATGGAACCGGTGCTCCAGCAACAGAAAATAGATAACACCAGTTGGATTTTATAGAGAAGGAAAGGCAGGTCCAGAGAAGTGGCATGCTCTACCTAAGATTACACCACATCGTTTTCAAGAGCCAGAGTGAGAGTCTGAGTTGGACTCCCAAGTTCAATGCTCACTGACCTTGATCCATTCTCTCATTAGTGAAAGGAAGAATGGGAATTCCCCCACACAGTCTTCAGAGCACAGCTTCATTTCTTCCAAATTGCAGTTGCTCAATGAATGTATGTTAATTGTTTGAATTAAAACTGAGCTCTGGGCTTATTATTTGGTTTTGCAGTTGTCTTAGAACAGGTCCCAATTCGCTTTGTGACTTAGCTCTTGTCCATTGTTACATAGCCTGCCTCCCTCTGTCCCTCCCTTCTTTCCCTTCCTCCCTTATCTATTTATTTGTCCAGATAGCATTCTTATGAATCCTACCATGTAACATGCACCATGTATGTGGGAAGATTCCACCTCTATGATATCGTTCCAGTCTAGTGCAGGGGTGTCAAACTCATTTTCACCAGGGGCCACATCAGCTTTGCAATTGCCCTCAAAGGGCCAAATATAATTTTAGGACTGTATAAATGTAACTTTTCCTTAATAGTTAAGCGAGAGCTCTGCACTGCTGCCAGGTAGAAACAAGGTGCTTGGCTGGATAAAACAAGGTGGAAGGCCGGATTTGGCCCGTGGGCCTTGTGTTTGCCACCTGTGGTCTAGTGAGGGAGATGGGTAAGCACCTAGACAACAGTGATTTTTGGTATCCCTGATGATCTGTGAGCAACACAGGAACACTACTGTGTCTCTCTTCTGGTTTACCAAAGTATCCCAGTGGTAAGAAGTGTGTTCAATAAGTATTTGTTGGCTGAAGAGATTGAGAGCCCCAGCTCTAAGTATCACTTAACAAATACCAAAAATAATTGTAGCCAGTCTCTCACCTACAGAGGGATACTCACATGGGATGGTTGGGTAGACTGTGTCGTGGGGTAGAGGTGATAAACTGAAGAGTCTCACTCATCTCTCCTGCCCAGGGAGTTTGCCCGTTGGAAGGTGAGGAACACAGCCATCGAGAGGAGGGACTTGGTCCGTCATCCGGTGCCCCTCATGCCGGAGTTTCAAAGGAGCATTCGCCTGCTTGGCAGGAGACCCACCACTCAGCAATTCATCGACACCATCATCAAAAAGTACGGCACCCACCTCCTCATTTCTGCCACCTTGGGAGGTAGGTCAGCAGCCACTGGGCCGTAGCCTTGTCGTGACTTTGGGTCTGGGATGGAGGGGAGGGTGGGACGCCCAGAGACGTGTTAATGCACAGAAATGTGCACTAACACATCTCTGCCCTGGCACATCACTCAAAAGCGTATATTTCCAGATAAGCCAAATTGTCTTGGTTCTTGTGATCATATCAGAGCAGTGGATTCTGTTTTCTGGGACAGTCTAACTTGACCGTCCACTGTCTTGTAGAAACAGGGCTTCATCTTGGAATTAGTTCGGTTTGCTGGGAGTGCTTAATTTGGTTATTGTCTTATTCCCTTTTGGAATGTAGTCTAATCTGGGGAAATAATTAAAATTCAGATGTTGTTTAGAGAATGTTTTTTGTTAATGTAAGTCTGCTTTAGGGACTCATAACTTGAGTTTAGCATTTTACAAAGGGAGTATCATTTGTATCTTCTGTGGGCTTGGAATAGGTTAGTCGGAAGGCAGACCCACTGCTCCCTGCTCAGCCTTGTCCATCTGTCCCACCAAGTCCAGTCAGGCCGTAAGGGAGCAAGGAGAAGAGGGGAGGGCAAAAGGGAAATAAGGAAATGCAAAAGAGGGGAGGAATGGTAGAGGCTAGTGCATTTAGGTGCGTATGGGTCTTGTGGGCATGCATCGTTTTATATTTTAAGCTACAATCCCTGTTATCAGTGTTCTGCCACAGTGACGGGGTTCACTAAAGGTTGAGAAAACCCCTTTGGTGATGGAGCACCATGCCACCTACTCAGAGAGCTGCCTTTGAACATGGCTGATAGCAGCTAAACAAGAGTGGTATATTGCCAGAGGCAGGCTGGGTAGGCTGGGGTGTAACTAATCATACCAGCTGACCTTCTCCCTCAGAGGAGGGGTGAGCACCACAGGTTGGACTGGTTCTTACACACTTTAGGGAGGAAGTAACCGTTCAGCTCCACAGGAGTTACCCAGGTAGAAGGCAGGTGTGAAGCTTTCTAGCCTGAACACACAGTGTATGCATGTTTTGAGGAAGATCGGATTACAAATTTGGTGATGTGAGGAATGTGGATTGGTTTGGCAAGTTTACTCTTCATTACAAGAATAGCCACTACTTATTAAGTATTTGCCCATAGTCGGCACTGCACATTGCCTTTAGTCCTCAAAAACTGCATGTTCGGTCAAATTATCCGTATTTTATAGATAAGAAAGCTGAGACTCAGAAGCATCATGGCTAGTAAGTGACAAAGCTAAGTTGTGCATGTGTGTTTTTAATTCAATGTAGGTCTTTCAGTCCACAAAGCCTGCGTTAGTTTTTGACCCAGCTCTGGTCATGTCTTTAACCAGCTGACTGTTGACCCAGCTCTGGTCACGCCTTTAACCAGCTGACTGATGCACCAGCCCACCCATTGTCCCCAGAACAGCCAACCAGCATATATTCGTGGCGTGCTGCTAGTCAGAGATTGGGTGAAGTTGCACTTCAAACATTAAATCACGTTGCATAAGTTTTATTCCCTTGTAAAGTGAAAATGAAATCACTTCCACACTGAGCGTTGCATTAACCTGTATGCTTTTCTGTGAACTTCTTTCAGTTCTCATTTTACCTGAAAAAAAAATATTGCGACCAATTCAGTTCTTCCATTAGAGGCTGTGTTCTGTCTGAATCTCTGGAAATCCCAAAGAACTAAGACCTTTGTTTTGCAGTGAAATATATTTTTAATTTCTCCAAGGCAAGGTGGTGAATTATTCACAGAGCCTTGTTCCTCTCCCGTTTCCACAGCACAACATTTTAAAAGATGCAAAGCTTCGGACTGAGCTCTGGTCTTGGAAGGCAGACCCCAGATGTTAGCTCACCGTGGGAGAGCGGGAAGGAGGAGGGGAAAAGATCGACTGTTGATTGAGCACGATGTGCCAGAAACACAGTGGGGTCCTTCTCATGTCATCATTTCATTCATTCATAGAAGAATATTTCTGAAGGGCATCCTCATGCAATGGGAGAGAAGGGAAGTGGTAAATTGTAGTGAACAAGAGGGCAGGCTCCGTAGTTGGATTGCCCGGGTTCCAATGCTGCCTCCTGCTCCTCGCCAGGTTCATGCCACCTTGCCAAGTCCCCCTTCCTCTAAGCTTTGGTTTTTCCTTGTGTAAATAGAAATAATGACAGTACTTAATTCATATTGTGGGGATTAAATAAAATGATGCATCGAAAGTGTTTAGTGTGGCCCTAACTGGTGTGACTCAGTGGATTGAGCACCAGCCTGCAAATGGAAAGGTCACTGGTTTGATTCCAGGTCAGGGCACGTTGCCTGCATTGCAGGCTGGATCCCCAGTTAGGGGCATAGGAGAGACAACTGTTGGATGTTTCTCACACATCTGTTTTTCTCTTCCTCTCTCCCTTCGCCTCTCTCTACAAAATAAACAAAAATAATCTATTGAAGTGTTCAGTGCAGTGTTTTGCACCTAACAAATTTTTGCTATTGTTGCTATTATTAGTAGTAATATTGTTATTGCTATCATTTAATGGGGCTAAGGAACTTAGGGACTCAGGATTAAAGCCCATCACTGCCATTCACTGGATGAATGGGAGACACTGAAAATTTAATTTTCCTGTCTGGATATGAGTTTTCCAGTCTAAGTAGAAGGAGGTGCAGAAAATGTTATTCTCTATAATTTTTCCCGAGAAGAACACCATATTTACTTAGGAGAAACACTCTGATGAGCTGTGTGAGGTGTCAAGCGAGTTCCTAAGGGCATACTCAGACAACAGCGATGACCCGTAAACTGTCACATGTGGAACAAGCAAATGCACCCGTATGGCTCCTGAGGGAGAGGGAGGTGGAAGAAAATGGGGTGAGAAAGAGCAAGTGGAGGCAGTGGGAGGGCTGACAACGGAGACATAGCCATGGGATCCTCAGGTTTCCAGTGAAATCTCTTCAACTCCTCCTACCATGCTTGCTATGAGTGATTTTCTTATGGAAGGGAGTGAAGAGAAAATTTCAGGGTCTAGGTTGGCACACAGGGATGTCAGTTCCCCTTACTCCCTTGGAAGATCATATTTTGACCCAAAGAAGCCCAGATATCTGTGCGATGTGTATGATTAAGCTTACATGCTTGCATAGATACAGGTGTGCAAATATATGTACTTGGACATACATTAACTAATATGTATACGTACATACACACTCAGCACACACACGCTTCTCATGGGATACATGCAAATGGATGTGATGCCCACATATATGAGTATATGTGAGCTTGTTCATGTGTGTAAATGTGTGTATTTTGCACAAATGTCTTTTTATGCACGAGGCTTCCTGTTTTTGTACTTGTGTGTATGCTTGTGTGTCTACCCATTGTTTCCCACCCTGCATTTCAGGACATCTTCCCTTGCCTAAGAGGAAGGCTGAGAATAAAGTCACAGGAGCTCAGAGGAAAAGGATGAGGGGTGTCTGAGAACCTGCAGTTCAGACATCTCCAACCCCCATCTGGCAGCAGTATCCCCTATTGACTCAAAAGGTCAAATGATCGGCTCCCACGTCAACCCCCACCCCCACGCATCTGAGTCCCACTTTGTTCCCCCCTGAAAGTTGTGCTGCAGAGAAAGAGGCGAAGTCCCCTTGAGGACAGAGACCAAGGAAAGGCCTTTGTGGGGTGAAGAGGCAATTTGCAGGAATGCCCAAATGGGACAGCAACTCTAAACAGAACATTCTCCTAATAAACAAGAAATTAAGTCTTAATAACGTAGCGAGAATCCCATTAACCCCTCTTGATCTCAGGTTTGCTGCTGGCAGTTCTCAGTCCAGAGGGAACAGGCTTGTTTCACCTCCTCTTTCACCGGCCCCTTAGAGAGCCTGAGCTGACACTTGGAATATTTATTTCCTCTGCCACTTGCTTCTAACTTCTAGACTATTCACTTATTTAATCATTTATCTTTCCACCTATCTATCTATTCATGTACCCACTCAATCATCTCTTCACCCATCCATCCATCCACCCATCCATTTATCCTTTAAATGATAACCGAACATCTGCTCTCAGTCTGACCTAGGAGAAGCAGATTGCGTCCTTGTTCCCCCAGGCCACCATTCACCACTCCTGAACTCAGAAGTCTCATGGTATGTGAAGTCATTGTTAAGTCAAATCTACTTAGGTTTCTATAGAGTTCAAAGGATGCAAGGTCATGTCCTCTTGGATAACCAATGAAGGCTTCCAGGGAAGCTGCAAACATGAGTGTCTTATTCTGAACTCAGCTCAGAGGCATAGGGAACCTGGAGATTAATTTTGATGATGACGAATCTTCTTATTAGGAGATTGCAGTCTAGTCATTGAGGCAGATATGTCAATCAATAAACACTGTAGGGTCGGATTATTTCCATATTCATTTGTTCATCCAAAAATACTGTGATGATTTGTTAAGCACATAATATATACCCATATTGTGCTAGGTAATAACAATGAAATGATGAAAGACTCTCTCATACTCCCAGACACCACAGTGCTTCTTTTCTAGTGAAGGAATCAGCTTCTGGTGGAGCCATCACCAGAAACCGTGACAGGTGCTGGACCAGAGAAATAGGAGATGGTGGGAGCAGGGGGTCGGAGTTCTTAATCAGTTTAACAGTGGAGGATTCAGGGAAGACTTCTCAGAGAAGGGATCATCTTAGGTGACCTCTGAGGAATGAGTAGAAGTTAGCAGGAGAAAAGCAGAAAAGCAGATTTCAAACAATGAGAGAAACAGAATGCATTTGTACAGGATAAAGCATACCTAGAGAGTGGCAGGGGGGCAACTGGAGAGATGAGACCACCAGGGACCCGCATCCCATGTTAGCAACAGGGATTCAGGCCCCCTTCTTCCAGCTGCATCCCACTCTGTGCATCCCTGCACCTTTGCTGTTCACCCAAGCCATTGAGATGGTCCCCATCTCTCTTTTCCTAGACCTGTGCTGTCCAATAGGAACAAAATGTGTGTTGCAGTGTGAGCCACACATGCCATTTTACATTTGCTCACAACCACATTCTTCAAAGTGGAAATGAAAAGGGGAGAATCAATTTAAAAATATATTGCACTTAACAATAGTAACACTTCAACAAGTCATCAATAAAATAAACAGCTGGATATTGAATCTTTTTTAACATTTGGGGACATTTGCTGTGTAGCTTACACCTACCACGCATCTCAGTTTGGACTGGCAATGCTTCAGTGCTCAGTAGTCACACTTGGCTGGTGGCTCCTGTGTTGAACGGCAGGCACCTCGTCACTTAGTGACTCAAGCATGGGGACAATGTCTTATTCATTTGTCACCCCAATGCCTGCCAAAGTGCTCAGCAGACACACAATGGCCAGTGCCTGCTGAACTAAACTGAATGGACAAACAAGCTCGTGAGGGAGAGAGGGAAAGTGACTAGTCTCTCCTGGGGTGAGGGTGGGGCTGGGGAAAGCTCACCAGGAAGGTGGTGCCTGAGTAGGTTTCAGGGGTATCTACAAGTTGGCCAGGTCAAGGACAGAGGAGGGGTAGTAAGGGCAGATGGCATGTGAATTGGGGCCAGAAAGCTAGATAGGACAACAGCCAGGCATTTAGGGCAGAGACAGAATGGCATTCCATGGAGGGGAAAAAGAAAGGCCAAGGAAAGCCTGGGAAGAAGATTGGTAAGAATAAATCATGGGGGCAGAGAAATGGCGTGGGTAGGACAGGGAGAGAGATGGCCCTGCAGAGACAGACAGGAGGCTGCCCGTGGGGACTCTGGCAGTGGAACTGTGCTCTAGAAGCTGTCACAAAGGGATCCAAGGCAGAGGAGTTAACCTTTGGGTCAGGACCATGCCTACTTCTCATGATAGCCACTGCCCTTCTGAAAGTAAATTGTTTTTCCCTTCAATAAAAAGCCATCAGCATGCTAAAGAAATTACAGTTATCTTAGATTTCAGGCTTTCTTCTCAAAAAGTATTGATGGTGTTTGGCCTGGCCTGCATGGCTCAGTTGGTCGGAGTGTCATCCCATAACCAAAATGTTGTGGGTTCGATTCCCTGTCTGGTCGTAGGTCCATGTGACTCCTGGTCTGGACACGTTCGATCCCCGTCTGGGTGGTTACAGGAGGCAATGAATCAATGCTTCTCTCTTGCATTGATGTTCTTTCTCTTCTTTCCTTTCTCCCTTCCTCTCTCTCTAAATGCAATGAAAAAAATTTCCTCCGATGAGCATTTTAAAAACTGTATTGATAGTATTTCCTTGACTATCCTATTGTATTGGGTTGATTAGATGTCAGGATAAAGCTCATACAACTGATAGTTTATGGTGATCAAATAATGGTAGTTAGTCCTTCCATTGTGCTATGTGCCAGGCAGGAGTCAGGTACTTAAGTGATTAACTACTGTACTCCTGTGACAACTGTGGGAGGTAAGTACAACTGGCACCCCCAATTTTACACCTGGAGAAACTGAAGCATGGAGAGGGTGAATAAGCTGCTCACACAGCTGCTAATTCAAGTTCAGGGCCGCCTTTTTACTATTCCAAGTGATTTTTGGTTGCTACAATGCATTAGACACTGGTACAGGGACTTTACGTGTATTAATTAATTTTTTCTTTTTAATAACACTATGGAGTAAGTGCTATTCTTCTCCTAAGCTTGTTAATGAATAAACTGAGGAACAGAGAGTTTCAGAAACGTCCCCACATTCACCGTTAGCAGACTGTGAAACCGGATGCACAATGATCAGATCTATTTAGTCGGTGTATCTGCAACTTCCTGTCTGAAGTTCTGGTGAAATACCTTGTTGTGCAAAATAAAAGGCACCATAAGGTCGTACTGTTGTTAATCAATGCACGTGCGTGCGTTTCTGAGGAAAACTTCATGTAGTGAGATGTGTAAGTTTACATCCCTCTCTGTCGTTCCTCTTCCCCCTCCTCTACCGGATTTTGTTGTCGTCTCCCCTCTCCCTTAGATGTAAGCTCTTTCCATCATGCTCTCAGAAACACAGTGCCTGGTATATGTAGGTATTTAAGAATAGAAAAAGATGAATGAATTGTTTACTGACTATCTACTATATGCTAAGCACTGGGCTTTGTACAGGGATAAAGAAGTAGCTAATATAGACAGTGTCTGACTTCACAGAGCTGACAGTTTAGAATTTTCTCTGTAATAGGCACATGATTATTCCTTTTCCTTTCTGGATATCCTTCTGTAAACTATGTCTTTATCTATCTGTCTGTCTGTCTATCTGTCTATCTATCTATCTCTTTAGCCATTCATCCATCTATTCGTCCATCCATCTGTCTGTCTAGGAAGGGGTATCAGAAGGAGAAAGAGAGGAAGGAAAGGAGGAAGGAAGGAGAGGAGAGGAGGGAAAGGAGGAGCTGGATGAGGAAGAGTAGACCGAGGATAAGGAGAAAGGAAGGGGAAGGGACCGTCTGTGGCACAGGTGGCAAACACAAGGCCCACAGGCCGAATCTGGCCCTCCACCTTGTTTTATCTGGCCCTGCACCTTGTTTCTACCCAGCAGGAGCACTGAGTCCATGCTTAACTGTTTAAGGAGTAGTTACATTTATACGGTCCTAACATAACATTTGGCCCTTTGAAGGCAACCGTGAGGCTGGTGTGGCCCCCAGTGAAAATGAGTTTGACACCCCTGGTTTATGGTAAATTCACCCATTTACAGAAGAAACTGTACCTCAGAAAGAGGAGGTGAGTCATGAGGTGATGCTGGTGAGAACTGTGAAGTGAATTAGTAGGGACCGCACTTGATGCCTAGGAGTTTTTCCATGATCCTTGTCTGAGAGGAGCTTGGCTCTTACAGTCACCTATGGACTATTTCTCTTTCCTGGTGCTCTTCATTTGCAGCGGTAGAAGGAAATTTGGGCAAATTAGTGGGAGGTTGGAGGGTGTTTTAGCCTCCACACTCTGGAGCTGTTCCTCTCGCCCCAAAGCTGGACAGGCTGCCTGAGCTTCTTTCCTTTCCACGCAGGGGAGGAGGCCTTGACCATGTATATGGACAAAAGTCGCCTCGACAGGAAGTCAGGGAATGCCACTCAAAGCGTTGAAGCTCTGCACCAGCTTGCGTCATCCTACTTTGTTGACCGTGATGGCACCATGAGGAGGCTCCATGAGATCCAGATATCAACGGGAGCAATCAAGGTACAGCTCGAGGGTGGGTTGGGGTAGCAGGTTCCTAATACGACAGCACTGCAACCCAGGTATTCTGAGAGTCGATGGGCAGATACAATCCCTGGCTTCATACCCATGTATCTAACAGTATACCCTGCCAACCATTCTGACTGATGTTGTCAAGTGCCCTGTAATTATATGAGCACTGCCATCAGTGTGATCATCGTTGCTGATTTACTGGGGCAGCCCCAGCTATGACCACAGCATAATTAGCAACAATCCTCTCCCTCACACTTAAAGTCCTCCCGTGTGGATGACTTGCAGGCTCTCTTCCTAAGTGAAAATACTGGAACAACAATGGGTACGTGGCTTTCCCAAAGTCACAGAGCTGGCAGGAGTCAGATTACTGAATTACAGTAGTTTTTTAAGCACCTGTGGTTTTTTATCCCCATCTCCCATGTCACAGATGGAAAACCGTAATCCAAGGGTTAAATACCCTTGCTCAGAATTTCACAGAAAAAGAGAGAGAGAGAGAGAACCTTCGCAGGGACTGGAACTCTCATCTCTAGACCATGGGTCCGTGAATATCTTCTGTAAAGGGCTAGATAATAAATATTTAAAGCTTTGCACATCGTATGGTCTCTGTTGCTACAAATTCATTCTGCTGCTCTTGCACAAAAATCAGCCATAGGTGATATGTAAACAACTGGGTGTGGTCGTGTTCCAATAAAACTTTATTTACAAAAACGGTTGCTCCTGCTTATCCACACCAGGCTCATCTACACCAACGCTAGCCAGTAGACCTTTCCAAGGTGACAGAAATGCCCTACATCTGTGCTGGCCAAGACAATAGCCACTAGTCGTTTGGGGTCATGGAGCCCTTGACATGTGGCTACTAAGCAACTAAATTTGTAAGGTTTTTTTGTTTTAATTAATTTTAATTTTAATAGCCACACTACATAGAGCGGTTGTAGACTTTTAATTAGGTGACTTACAGCACAAGAATGTTAAAAAAATACATTTCATTTTAAGTGCAATAAATTCAGGGATCAACTTTATAACGAGTATAATAAGGAGGACATTTTTAGTATAATTGATTAGTTCTTCTGAGGGTTTCAATGCAAATTTTTTGCATCTCAATATTTTTACAACCAGATTATATCTGCTTTTTACTTCTCAATCTCCAGACATTTTTCTTTTTCCTGAATAAAATGCAGACCCAGCCTTATATTAAAGCTTTCAAAGCTATCTCTAGGGAAAAAAGTGTATATGTGTTGGGCGGGAGAGCAGTGAAGGGGGGAGACTCAGGCAGATGAGTCAGAAATTGACCAAAGCAAGAGAAAAATGTGGGAGGGAGAGAGTTACCGAAGAGGGAGCTAGGAAGAGGAGAAATAAATCAGATCAACAAACAAAGAGCCACTTCTCCCAGAAGAATCGCCTGTATTGGGGGGATTATGTTGTTAGGGAACTCAGCACAGGGAGACGGATCTTTAGGAAGCCATCAGAGTCAGAGCGAAGCACAGGCCTGGTTTTTATTATCACCAAACGGTTCTCTCCCCACTGGACGGGGCGCGGAATTGAGATATTGAAGCCTGTCACAAGATAATCCTCTTTCGTGCCTCTTGGAAGGGCAGCCTGCCTCCTTCCGAGGCCTTCCGCAGAGAAACCGCACAGAGGGCCACTCCAGAAGCCATTCTTACAGGACCACAGCTTTCCACACTCGGTCCGGGACTTGAGTTTTTCTTGACATTTCCTGATTCTCCCTCCAGCCCCAGCTGACTAGCAGGGGCCTCGCTGCCAGCTGGGTGTAACACAACGGCTGACCCAGGTGGGGACGTTTTGCCCACGATTTCCTTTTCCTGGGTCGTCACTCATTAACAACTATGTTCTAACAACTGTGTTATTGTTTTATTCAAAAAAGAATAAACTATTTGTTAAGAACTCCAAAGCTGATGGCCCTCCATTTATTTACCATTTCCGCAGTGCTAAACACTTCAAACCCACAATCCCTTTCCCCACTGAGGTGGGTGAGTGTTACTAACATTTTATAGATGGGGACGTTGAGGCTCAGAAAAGGAAGTTACATCCCATAGGCCTCTCAGCTGGAGAAAGGCAGAGCTGGCATTTGGAGATCCCTGTGGCCGTTTCCCAAGCCATCACTTCCTACAGCACGGGCTGCTGTGTCTTTAGAGTTGGGTGAGGATCTCACAGCAATTCTACAGTGCCCGTGTTAAATAGTGGGAAGCGAAGGCGAGCGGGATGAGGAAACCTCTTCTCACACTAAACTAGTCCTGTTTCAAAGTTATCTTCCTGAATAGCCAGCCGTCCGCCTATTATCCACCACCTCACTTATTCTAAAATGATGGTTTAGAAACTGTAGGATCTAGATGTTTTGTTCTGTAGGGGTGTTGATTGTGTTCCTTGATGAAATTTTTTTTAAAAAATGAGGATAATTTTATTGTTCTTGCCTAATAATACTGCCTATGGACATAATACAATTTAAGAGACCTTTGGCAGTAAGATGCTCGGTTTTGAGTGCATGTCATGGGTTAGGCACCCACGCCCGTCATGTCCAGTCTCACATCCTCTTTGGAAAGGATTTACTAGCTTCAAGTGAGAGAAATTCAGTGACTTCCTTAGGTCACAGAGCAAATACATGGGCCGGCCAGGATTTAACACCGATTCTCTCCTGATTCTAAAGCCCATGCTTTTGAAAGGTATTCCACTGTTCATATAATACGTAAAGCAGCTTTGTGAAGTGGTACCATGAATAGAACCTGGGTGCTGTGGCTCCAGACTGTCTGCTTGATCGGCGTGCTAGCTTGTTATCTGCTTGGAGACAGCCAGGCCTGGTCCTTGGCCCCGGGCAGATGGCCTTCTCTGCTGGCTTTGCTCTGCTGGGGGCCAACCTGTCGCAGTTTGTTCCATACCTGGGCATGCTTCTCTCACATCTGTAACCCTCAATGTCCCCTCCAGGTCACAGAAACACGCACTGGGCCTCTGGGCTGTAACAGCTATGACAATCTGGACTCTGTGAGTTCCGTCCTTCTGCAAAGCACCGAGAGCAAACTTCATCTCCAAGGTAAGTGCTGGTGGCGATGGGGTAAGGTGGGGCAGAGGGCAGCGGGGGAGGCTGTCTAGGGAGAGGCATGAAGTGCAGGGAGAAAGAAGAAGTAGATGAAACTCAGGAAACCAATGAAAGCTAAGATAATCATGATACAATTACAAATGTTTAATATAGACGGGACATTAAATTCATGCTTATTAATTAGTTTTCAGATATCAAGAATGGAAATGTGAGCTTTATCTTATTATTTTGATAAAAATATCTAAAAGGTGTTACTTATAGGTGTTCCAGATCTAATATATATTATAGTTTTATATTATATCGTCTGAATTTCCCACATTATGGTGTTTGGTTTTCAGTGTATTTTGGCAGATGTTACTTGAATTCCAAGAGCGATAGGGCAATTTATGAAATTTTTAGTTCTCTGTAATCTTCTTTTCCCTTATTTGTTAATAACTTGTGGTTTTCTGTATATCCATACGCACGCACACACAGGTGTTTGTGCATGTGTGTGTGTGTGTGGCCGAGTTGACAAATGAGAACACTCAGTGCTGTCTGGAGTGCAGAGAGACACGCTCTTACGCATTGCTAGTGAGAATGTAACAACTAGAAGGATTAATCTGTTGCTCTGTAGAAGTATTTGTGTTTGTCTAATGTCTGTTGCGTATCGGGTCCATGCTACGTGCTCCATGTGCGCTCATGACCTCAGGATAATGCACCCTTTAAAAGAGTAATTTTACCCTTATTAATTCATCATAAAGTGGAGGGGAGACTGTAGGGAAAATTAACAAGGCTCTAAATACAGATAGTGTTGTTTTAAAAAGCATAATTTATAATAACTGAAAAACAATGTAAAAATCTCAGCTTTCCACACGAGGAAACTAAGTGAATTAATGTAGTATCCATACAACATAACATTACGTAGGTACTAAGACGTTGTTTATAAAGAATTTCCAAGTATATGTGACAATGATTTGATATGATGTTAATTTGAAAATGGATAGTTTCTGATGGAATGTGTGGCATGACGGTATAAAAGAATAAAAGAAAATAATATTGCAAGTAAATAAGCTGAGATGTTAAAAGAGGTTACCTCTGAGTGGTTAGGTTACAGATGATTTACTCTGGGCTTGCAGTGCCTTTTCTAACTTTTCTGATCGTGTATTAACTTTATAGTCAGAAAAAGAAATTGCACGCTTTAACTTTGAGCAGACTAAAAATGTGACCTTCTAGGAAGGTATATGATAAAGGTGATGGTGAATGTCGGTGGGAGGAAAGTTGGGTTGAGATTGGCAGGCAGAGCTGAGCAGAGCTTAATACGACTTTCATATTCTGGTTCCTTGGCAACTGTTTGATTCCTGCTCCTGTTAGAGAAGATGGTTGGAAAATGGTTCAGGGAGAGCTTGGAAGTGTCACTGGGGAGCAATGAATGAAAGTCCTCGGGGAAATTCAGGCCGAGAAAGTGGTTTAGTGTTAAAACAAAACATACCCTCAGATACAGGAAGAATAACCCTGCCTCTTTAGTAGAGAA
>PVKM010028730.1:0-18114 GCA_004027735.1 Carollia perspicillata
CGATTCCTAGTCAGGGCACATGCCTGGGTTGCAGGCCAGGTCCCCGCTAAGGGACACATGAGAGGCAACCACACATTGATGTTTCTCTCCCACTCTTTCTCCTTCCCTTCCCCTCTCTCTAAAAATAAATAAATAAAATATTATTTAAAAAATGAGTAAAGGACCTGAATAGACACTTCTCTGAGGAGGACATACAGATGGCCCACAGACATATGAAAAAATGCTCAACATCACTAGCCATCAAATTAAAACCACAACGAGATATCACCTCACACCTTCCTAGTTAAAACTGCAATGAGATATCACCTCACACCTGCCTAAATGGTCATCATTAATAAATCAACAAACAGCATGTGCTGATGAGGAAGTAGAGAAAAGGGAACCCTACTGCACTGTTGGTGGAATGCAGACTTGTGTAGCCACTTTGGAAAACAGTATGAAATTTCCTCGAAACATCAAAAGTGAAACTGCCTTTTGAACCAGCAATTCCATTGCTAGGAATATATCTTAAGAATCCCAAAACACCAATTCAAAAGAATATATGCACCCTCTGTTCATAGCAGTGCTATTTACAATAGCCAAGTGCTGGAAACAGCCTAAGTGCCCATCAGTAGGTGAGTGGATCAAAAAACTGTGGTACATTTACATAATGGAGTACTGGGCAGCAGTAAAAAGAAGGAATTCTTACCTTTTGCAACAGCATGGATGGAACTGGAAATTATTATTCTAAATGAAATAAGTCGGTGGCAAAAGACAAATACCATATGATCTCACTTATAAGTGGAATCTAAAGAACAAAATAAACTAATGAGCAAAATAGAGCCAGAGGCATAGGAACATGGAAAAGACTGACAGCTGTAAGAGGGGATGGGGAGGTGGGGATGGTTTGAAAGAAGGTGAAAGGATTAATCAAAGAACATACATGAATGACCTATGAACATGGACAATGGTATGGAAATAAACTGTGGGAGTGGGGGGTGGGCTGGGTGGAGGGGGGCAAAGGGGGAAAAATTGGGACAACTGTAAGAACATAAACAATAAAATATTTAATTTTTTAAAAGGTCAAGGTTAATATTTCTATTTCCTTTCAATTATTCAACAAATGTTTTTTGAGTCCCTAGTACGTGTCCAGCAGAGTACTAGCTGGGGATCTGTCAGTGACAAAACAGACAATTCCTACTATTTTGGAATTTATAGATTGTGCATGAAAACATAGGCTATATTTGCAAACAGCCATAAAATATTTGTTTTAACTGACTATAATTAATCAGTTAGGCTGTCCAGCAAATCTGAATATGTTCATTAAGAAAATCAGAAACATGTGACTAATATTTTTAAACCGTTTCTCATTGTTGATTTTTTTTTCAGTAGACACAAAGCAAAACAGAAAGCAGAAATAATTACCTGAACATCTGAGGTAAAGGTGAGAGCCAAAGTAATTATCTAATTCAGAAGTAAAGCAAACAAAAGCACATTTACTCTGATTGTCTAGGAAGTTGGATCTGTGTTCCCCTTTCCCCATGGGTCTTCCTGGGCGCAGATTTTAAGATTAGAAACCTGTGAATACGCTAAGCACATGATGACTTCTCTGGCCCCAGACTCAGTGTCATATTTCTTCTGACAGAAAGGCTACAGGAACAAGAGAAGGTAAAAGTCCACAGGAAGATTTGGGTTGAGCTGTATGTGTTTGTGAACAAAAATGCCAACTAGACCACATGTGTCATGAAGGAAAACACCACAAAAAGATTTCCCAAAGAAATCCCAGAGCCAAAACTTTTTCTTAGGCAAAAATATTATCTCAGGGCACATTCCTCTCCTGTCATGCATGCATGAGCAGAGTGCTTCCTGTTGAAAGCACATTCTGAAAACAAAATGCAGTCCCATGGTAAGCAAGCCCAGCTTCCCATGAAGGCAGGACAAGTAAACAAATAATCCTCATTTTCAGTTATATTTCTTTATTTTTGTTAGGAAATAGAATGATCAGGGAATAGAATTTGAGGAATTCTGACCCTGGTGTGGAAATACAGCCACACCAGTTAAACTTGGCCACGAGGTTTTAAAAAGGCCAAAGATCTTTAAAAAAAAATCAGTCATCTATATAAGATTGCCAAATGGACATTCAGTGGAGACCACTACCGTTTCCCCACAATCCAAATGGTTCCTTGATTATGTGTAACTAATACACATAATCAAGGGTAAACACACGAGGGCTGGTAAAGCCACACGGTCGACATGATACCTTTCCTTAACTGGAAGTTTAGCCCATTTGATCTGTCATTTTTACTTTGGACATTAATTCCTTTCTTTCGACCATCCTCCAGGAGAGCTCTGTATCATAAGGTGGAATGTACACTTTGACTCATTTAGGTTGCAACAAAGTAAATTGCCAATTTTGGACCATTTTTTACCTATTAAAACAGCAATTTCACATGATTCAACTCAAGCAAGTTTTCATTTTTCTAGATGTCTCTTCAACCATAACTTGAGGATGTTCAACAGGATGAGCTCAAAGATTCAAAGTGCAATATTTTATGACTTTAACAGTTACAGAATCAAGTTCATACAAACATACAGGGGAATGCATGCATAGTTGCCATCTGTTATTGTAATGCTGTTAAGAAGAAAAAATAATTCATTTAATGAGTCCTTACTGAACACCTATGTTGGGCAAAGCCTTATGAAGTAGGTGCATTTATAATATCCAAATGCTAGAGCTTCTTGGGCTATTTATGGAAAGAAAATTCTAAAATGTTTTTGGGCTTGAATTACTTGAACTTTAAACCAAATTTAACTTTGTGTGTGTCAAATGCTTGGTCATGCTTAGGAATTTAAAGAGCAATGGTTAGTAATTACAGTCATAATTTTCTTCCAATGCCCCCTGGAGCCCTGGGCTGAGTCTATGAATGAAAAGGAACAAGCTGCACCACAGCAGTTTCACAACTTCTTTCAGGTACTCACTTAATTATAAAGGGTAATTTATGAAATTATAAATGGGCCAGATTCTCCCTGAGTAGGTGCTCATTCTTATGAATAAGCAATAAACCACTAAAAGTGCATTAACACTTTATGTATTCAATCATTCATTCTGCAAAACTGGCCTGGGTGTTTATTATGTCAGGCACTGGGCTAGGATTTGAGATATAGAAATAAAAAGTCCCTCAGGACTGTCTTCAGGAAACTCACATTCTATTGGGCAAAACAGATAAGTAAACAGATATTCACACTGCCTTGTAACAAGTATGTGCAATGTACTATAATAACATAATATGGAATGAGAAGGACATTGGATACTTACACACTTACTTCCCAAAGAAGGTGACATCTGAATTGGAAATTGAATATAAAAAAATGTTCATCCTGTGTTAGTGGTATGGGAAGTGGAGTAGGGAATGGATAGTACAGACTAATTGAACAGGATATACAAAAGAGAAACAACTGAAAGAATATTCTATACTCAGAGAATGGTGGGAACACCTCCCTATAGAGTATAGAGTATAAGACAAAGATATTAAAGGAAATAAGACTAATAAGGTAGATTGGAATTAGGTTTTGTATTCCTAAATTCCAGCTGAAGAATATGAACTGTTGACTTCTGGTCAAGATGGAGGCATAGGTAGACATGCTTCACGTCCACGCACAACTACAGAAGATATTTCAACTAGATCTCAAAACAACACCCCAAACCATCAGAAAATTGAGCTGTGTGGAAGTCCAACAACCCAAGAAGCCACATTCATCCAGATGGGCAGGAGAGGCAGAGATACAGAGATGGGCAGAGAAATGTAGAAACACAGTGTGGTGCAGAGAGGTGGTGGAATAGACAGTCCCACATTCACACGTGGTGGATAAAAATCAGGAGGGATATCTCAAAAACAAAAGATCCCAGCCTCAGTCCAGACCACAGCCCAGGGTTCCAGTGCCAGGCATATAAACACCCATAACTTCTGGCTGTAAAACCAGTGAGGGTTGGAGCAGCAGAATAAACTGCTGGAGTTTTAGGAGACTCTGTTTAAAGGGCCCGCACAGGCTTAGAACTTACACAGACCCACCTGCTCTGAGATTCAACACCAGGAAAAGAGCTGGAAGGGCACCAGTTACATATGGGGAGTAACTGAAGTGATTGGAAATAGGGCAAGTGCTGGAAATACCTCCAGAAGACAGGCAGCAGCATTGTCCCCTCTCTGAGCCCTCTTCCCACACAGAGACAAAAAATAGTGAAGCAGGTTATGCCAATATGGTGACACCTAAGGCTCTGCCCACACAATTTACTGGTGCCTTTTCTACAATAGGCACACTGCTAAGACAGGAAGTCAAAGCAGCTCTACTTAATTCACAGAAACAAACACAGGGAGGCTGCCAAATTGAGGAGACAAAAAAATATTGCCTAAATGAAAGAACAGAACAAAACCCCGGGAAAAGAACTAAGCAAAATGGGGATAACCAACCTATCAGATCCAGAGTTCAAAACACTGGTTATTAGAATGCTCGAAGAACTCACTGAGTACAGCAACTGCATAAAGACCCAGGAAGAAATGAAGGTTATATTAAATGAAATGAGGAAAGATTTACAGAGAACCAACCAAAGAGGGCATGAAGCCAAGATTCAAATCAGTTTGGAACATAAGGAAAAATAAACATTCAACCAGAACAGCAAAAAGAAAAAAGAATTAAAAAAAAAAACCCAACAAGGATAGTACAAGGTGTCTCTGAGACATCTCCAAATGTATCAATATCTGAATCATAGGGATGTCAGGAGGCGAAAAGGAAGAGCAAGAAATTGTAAACTTATTTGAAAAAATAATGAAAGAAAATTTTCCCTAATTTGGTGAAAGTAATAGACATACAAGTCCAGGAAGCACAGGGAGTCCCAAAGAAGTTGGACCCAAAGAGGACCACATCAAGACAAATCATAATTAAAATGCCAGAGGTTAAAGATAAAGAGAGAATCTTTAATGTAGCAAGAGAAAAGCAGATGTTGCCTACAAAGGAGTTCCTATAAGACTGTCAGCTTATTTCTCAAAAGAAACTTTTTGAGCTAGAAGAGACTGGCAAGAAATATTCAAAGTGATGAAAAGCATGGAATGGAAGGGCAGATAAAGTGCTTCCCAGGCAACGTAAAGCTTAAGGAGTACATCATTATGAAGCCATCATTACATGAAATATTAAAGGGATTTATTTAAGAAAAAGAAGAAGATCAAAACTATGAACATTAAAATGACAACAGATTCACAACTATCAAAAACCGAGTATAAAAAACAAACTAAGCAAACAACAAGAACGGGAACAGAATCATAGATATGGAGATCATTTGGAGGATTATCATCTGAGAGAAGGAAGGGGATGAATGGGGAAAAAAGGTTCAGGGATTAGTAAGTATAATTAGTAGGTACAATATAGATAGGGGGGGTGTTAAGAACAGTATAAGAAATAACAAAGCCAAAGAATTTGTATGCATGACCTAGGGACATGAACTATGTGGGCATTGCTGGAGGGAATGTGGTACTGGGTAGAGGGGGGGCAAAAGAGGAAAAATTGGGACAACTGTAATAATATAATCAATCAAATATATTTTTTAAAAAAGAAGCTCCAGAATCCACCACAAGCTGAAAGAGTCAGGGAAGGATCCTCCCCTATAGCCTTCTTGGGGAGTGACACCTTGATTTTGAACTTCATGACTACAGAACTGAGAGAGAATAAAGATCTTTGTTTTAAGCCAAAAAGAAAAAAGAATATGAACTGTTATGTAGTAAAAAAACACTGAGAGGCCTTTAGCAGGAGAGTAGCATGATCGAATTAGAAAAATTTGAAAATTATCAAATGACAGTGTGAATGATAGTTTGATATGGAGTAAGTTGGAGTGACCGAGATCAGGTAAAAGGCCATTCTAACAGTATGGAAACAGATGAGGAAAGACTAAATTTAATAGAGTAAAACATTCTACAGTACCACCAACTAGCACTCAGAAACTGAAAATCACTCATGTATTTCATTCAATCCTGAGTTCAACTCTTCACGAATTGATCAGTTTCAATCTGTGTAATGCCAGAACAACTGATTTTTCCCAACAAGTTGGCCAGCTTTTGTGGCACAGCAAAATATAAAATAATCTGGTCATTAATTGTCATAAAATCATTCAGGCTGGGAGACAAAAAGCAAATTTTTAGCTTATGGAAGGGTTTTTTTTAGAAGGGTTTTTATGATAAAGTGGATATCTAAAGCACATTTGTTCTAGGTGAGGAAAAATTCTAATATCACATTTAAGTCCTCCTGCTTGAGTATCACAATCACTCATTAAATTAACTTTTAATATTCTATGTAGAGAGGAAAGCTGTTTGCAGGGATAATCTAACAGTAGAGAAACAAAAAATCAGAATTTATTTGGAATCTTTCAGGGAAGTAATTCTTAGCAACAACAAGGCCATATTCCTATGTTTTTGCTTAGATTCATTTTTTTTAAATCCTCACCTGAGAATATGTTTAGAGGGAGAGAGATACACACACACACTGATGTGAGAGAGACATTGACTGGTTGTCTCCAGTACATGCCCTGACTGGGGACCAAACCCATAACTTTTGGTGTATGGGATGACACTCCAAACAAGCCACCTGGCCAGGGCTGCTTAGATTAATTTTAAGATTTATTTTGCATATTTAGAACATGCTTGTAAGTGGCAGGCCACAAGCAAGCTAAGATACATCAAACCTGAAAGTCAGCATTTGCTACAAATAATCCACAAATGCATTATGCACATAACAAAAATAAAATTTTATTTCAATTTCTAGATAGCAGATAACTGGTTGGTAGTATTCTCATTCTA
This sequence comes from Carollia perspicillata, assembly GCA_004027735.1. Classification (NCBI taxonomy): domain Eukaryota; kingdom Metazoa; phylum Chordata; class Mammalia; order Chiroptera; family Phyllostomidae; genus Carollia; species Carollia perspicillata. Next base: position 6,819 of record PVKM010028730.1, read on the forward strand.
GTTATTAGGTACCTATATAGGATAGAATGAGTGAGGTGGTCAAATGAAAGAGTAAATTAGCTGCACTCTCATGAACTATGAGTCAGAGGAACATGCTTTTCATGGCCCAAGGCAGGCCTGAGTGAGAGAAAGCCCTTGGGTTTCCACATTTACACAGCCAAGAAGAAAACTGGAGATGGTTGCCCTGGAGATCAATAAAGACATGTCCTGAGGTCACAGGACTAAATTCTAGTGCAGTGAAATAGAAAGGAAGAAAATAAATGGGTACCTATATAAGGCAAATTTTGAATGATGTTGAGATCTTATCTTTTCATTCTTTTAACAGTGTCTTTTGCCATGCAACAGTTTTTAATTTTGATGTTCGATTTTTCTGTTGTTTCTTTTATAGATCACACTTTCTGTGTTATATCAAAGAACTCCTTGCCTAACCTCAGATCGTGAATATTCTTTCCTATTTTCAATAAAAGTTTCATGGTTTCACATTTTATACTTAGAGTTATAATCCATTTTGATTTAATTTTGTATAAGGTTTAGGGGAATGTTAATTTTTTTGCATATTTGTATCCCATTGTTCCAACACCATTTGTTGAAAGGATGATCATTTCTGCATTGAATTGCTTTAGCAGCTTTTGCACAACACCGATCCTTTTACCCTCACTGTATCATGTTGTATCTGTCTTGTGTATTACATCTACACACATTACCCCTCAGCCCAAATTTCTTTCTACTTTTGTCTCTTTCTGATCTGTGATGTTTCACTATGAGAATCTTATTTATTTGAATGAGTGATTTTCGTGCCTTTTAGATTTCTCTTTAAAATGCAAGCTCCTCTTTACTGGCCACTCTGGCAGAGGGTGGATGAAGGGGAGCTACAGTGGATTAGTTAAGTGTCTTTGGTTATATGAACAGAAACTGATTTTGACTAATTTAAGGAAAGGCCATGATATTGGAAGGAGACTGGTTCACTGATTTGAATAGAAGAAAAACATGAACAATTGTTCCTCAGAAACAGCAGGGAGCTGGAAAGACTTAGGTTGTCAACAGTGGGAACTTATGGAATGTCTCCCCGGGTTCTACCATCGAGTAACTTGGCACTGATTTTCTACCATTTGGAATCTCTAGTCTAGAATCAGATACCTTGCAGAGACTCTAGTTAGCCTAGCATAGATCACTAGGGTGGTGCCTAGGAACAAAGATGTACTGTGAATTACAGCCCCACCAGAAACATAAGGAAATTCTTTGAGGACAATAAAGATGTTTAGTTGGTATAAGAAGGAGAAATGGTGCATGGAAGATTTATAACATTGAAAACCTTATTGGAAAATGTTATGGTGTTTGCCTTAACTATCAACTATATTTTAAAAAATTAAAAAATAAGAAATGTCTATTATTTTTACCTAGATATTTACCGTATATATTGTTCTGTCTTCATTCTTGGTGCTTCAAATTTCTTTCTGGTGTTATTTCCTTTCTGTCCTAAGAACTTCAATTAGTAATTCTTTTCAAACAAGTCTGTTGGTGACAAATTCCATTAGTTTTCCTTCATTAAGAATGTCTTTAATTCACCTTCATTTCTGAAGGATATCTTTACTGCATATAGGATGCTAACTTGAAAATTATTTTCATTTGGTGTTTTAAAAATGTTCCATTTTCGCCCTGGCTGGTGTAGGTCAGTCGATTGAGGTTGGGCCTTCGAGCTAGAGGATTGCAGTTTGATTCCCAGTCAGGGCACATGCCTGGGTTGCAGGCCAGTTCCCAGCACGGGGACGCATGATAGGCAACCACACGTTGATATTTCTCTCCCTCTCTCCTTCCCTTCCCCTCTAAAGATAAATAAAGAAAATCTTTAAAAAATATATAAATGTTCCATTTTCTACTTTTCTGTACAATTTTTAATGAGAAAACTATAGTAATTTGAGTAATATGAGATCTGTCCAGAAGGTATCCAGCCATGTAATATGAAAAATAGAGACATTCATTGAAGAAGATACAAGAAACATTGTGCAGGATAATGGTGTCTCAGTCCCCCTCAAAGTGGGCACCTGTGGACCTCACACGGTTCCAATTGCCATCAGCTGCCCCATTGTACTTTCCTGAATCTCACTGACAATCTGAAATCTCTGACCTTTCAAAAATAATTTCAGTTTTGGGAAAAGCCAGAAGTCTCAGGGCACCAACTCTGGGCTATAGGGGGCTGAGTCACCAAGGTGATTTGATGTGTAACCAAAAAACTCTGCACCAGAGATGATGCATGAGTGGGTGCATTATTGTGATAAAGCTGCCAATCACCAGCTGCCCTTAGCTGTGCCCTTCTGAATTATCTAATGGTTTCCATGGGGGAATGTTCAAGCTTAATACAACATGTGATGGAAATTCTTTGCTCTACTTGCTCAATCATTTTAAATGCAACAGGCACATGGTGCATGTTTTAATCACCAGTATAGCGCCTTTGTATAGAGTGGGCATTCAATAAATGTCTAAAGAGAAAAGGTGTATTCCCCTGGCTGGTGTGGCTCAGTGGATTGAGTGCTGGCCTGTGAATGGAAAGGTCACCAATTTGGTTCCAGTCCAGGCACATGCCCAGGTCACAGGCCCATGCTTAGTTGGAGGCATGCAAGAGACAACCAATCAATGTTTCTCTCACACATAAATGTTTCTCTCCCTTTCTCCCTCCCTTCCCCTCTCTCTAAAAAGAAATAAATAAACTCTTTTTTTAAAGAATACAGGTATAAATAATGTATTAGCCTGACTACAACCCTTCATGGAGGAGCGGAATTGGTCCATTCTTTTTTGTGTCTCCCTGCACCAAACTTCCAGACCCAGCACGCCCACAATGAAAGAACACCATCTGAATGAAGCTTCACAACCACTCTCTCATTACCACTGGGCTTCTGGCATCCAACACATCTCAGAGTCCTAGTGTTAAGGAATGCATTCTGAGCCTCTGCCGGTACAGGCATGTCAAAATGATGCTTCTAAAACAAACTGGAGCTCAGATTTGTTTCAAGTCTTCACTTGTTTTTGATGGAAAGTGTACTGGCAGCTGTTGTCATCATTAGCCTTGTGGCAATACTTTTTCCCTTAAGTGTCTCATGGCTCATATGAAAGCTTAAAGCTAGTTAAATAGGGAGGGACTTTGGAATATGTGCCAATGTCAAACAGTAAAGTTTTTATTTTCTCCTGTTGTAACAGCTTTAAAGGTCTGAATTTCCAAATCTCAGTCCCTAACACCACTCAGGATTTGAAGTTAGATAATGGAGTGAGAACAAGAGGATCCTAATTCCTTCCCCACCTTTTATGATCTTTTCCAGAGAACTAGTACATGAAAGATGTAAAGCCTGCTAGGCACTAGGGTGAGGAATTCTCCTGTAAGTTGATGCCTAAGGAATGAGTGAGCTGTCCATCCATGGCTCTGTAACCTGGAAAATCAAGATATCTAAATTCATATGAACAACCCAACAGTCTTCAGTGGTATTAACATTTCCCAACAGCTGACCCAAGAGGCACATTTAGAAATCCACAATAACTAATGTTCAACAGACACTATATGCCAAGCAATATCTTCAGCACTTGACATCATAAAATTTTCTCAGAACACTCTAAGTTACATATTTATCTCCGTCTTACAGATTTAAAAAAAAAACCTTAGATTAAAGAGGTCTGGAACTTGCTCAAGTTTTTATCCATGAATCAGAAGGCTTTTTAAAAGGGTTATTAGCACTGCCTAATATTATGAAAACATCTACTCCACTAGACTGTATAGTTTTTTAAGGCAGGAACTACTATTTACTTCATCTTTGTATACCCCACAATACTTAGAACAATCTCTCACACGTTGTTCTAACAAACTGACTTCTTAATAAAACTTTTCTGAACAAATGAAAGGCCTCACAGTTCTGGAATGGCTATATGTTTTTCTTGTCTTGTCTCTCTCTCTCTCTCTCTCTCTCTCTCTCTCTCTCTCTCTCTCTCTCTCTCTCTCTCTCTCTGTTTCCATTATTTTAATACTGGGTAATAAGTCCTCAAAGTCATTCATACTCGTGTACATATATACTCATTTACCAAATTTACCAGATCCCGTCTTCAAATCAAAAGGTACAAGTCTCTGGGGCCAAAAGCAACAGCTGCTTAATAGGTGAACTTCAACACCAAGCAACAGGTTGGGACAAGTAACTAAGGATATATAATCCATTTGAAATTGCAGGGGAAATTTTGGGAAGTAGAATGCATTTATCAGAGTTGGAATTTGGCCAACATTCTAAGGAAAAACATCAATTACTCTTTGATTATATAAAGTAGCATATAAACACTGTTTAACTGAATTTCTGTCTAAGGTAACAACTTCAGAGACCCACAGAAGGGATACATCATCACTGGACAAATTCTTCCATTAGGAAGAGTTCTTTGTACTTTCATAGTAACCCCTTGTATCTGTATCTAACAAAGAAAACCTCTTGCCAGGTTTGTAGCAAAAGTGAATCTTAGTTAATGAGGTTGGAGGAAGTTAAGAGGTCATTTCAGTAGTTCAATCTGTTGTGCACATTAAATTCTTTTAGATAGCTCCCTTCAGCAAAGTAACGCCATAATCTCAGACACTGCAATGTGGAAGAGACCTCAAGAGAGCTGATTTCATCCAAGTCAGACAGCACCTCTCTGTCTAAGATAGTTTAGGTATCATCTTGCTTGATGTGAAAGTGAGGAAATAGATTGGGTAACTTTCCAAGATCTCTATCCACCTGCTACTTGGGAATTCTATTAAAGGATCTAAACCAAACCATAAATAAATAAGAGGAGGGGATCAATAGATTTAAGAGACACACCAACTAAGTACATGTGGGCCTCATTTGAAATCTAACTCAAAGCAATTGTATTTTAATTATGAACTAATTGGAGAAATTGAACACCAATTAAATATTTGTTGTATTAAGGAATTTCTATTAACCTTTAAGTATAGGAATGAAAAGTGTATTTTAGAGATGCGTATCGTAGTATTTGTAAGTGAAATGATATAATGTCTGAGACTGGTTTCAACATGATAGAGAAGTTGGTGAAGGGTGTAGTTGAAACAAGATTGTCCACATGTTAATAATACCTGAAGCTCAATGATGGGTATACATGAGGATTCATGATACTATTTTCCTTCACTTTTGCATGCTTGCAATTCTTCATAATAAAAACTTATTTAAAGCAAATTAATATGACTATTCACCATAGGTTTGAACAAAGATGGGATGAGTCATGACTCAAGCAAAATTTCTAGTAACACAAAAATTTTCTTTTTTCAAAAAACAAAATCCATAAAGAATGTAAATCTTGAGATTTACATTATATAGCAATAATCTTGAGATTTCGCTAATTCATAAAATAAGTAAACTTTCTAAAACTCAAAATTATTTTAAAACATACTCTTACAGTATTGTTTTTGAATTTTTTCCAATAAAATTTTTAAAAATATATCCTAAAACAAGCAAATTGCATTATTTTTACAAACTCTAATGGAGCTGAACTCAATTAATTAATGTTTTATTGGCCAATAGGTGTTTTTTTCAGCACTTTTGTTTTTACATGTGCAATAAAATAATTCATTGTATGTTTGTAAAGATTCAAATAAAATTTACTAGATCCCATCATTAATATGCCAAAAAGTATTGTGATTACCAGAAAAGTAGAAAATTGTATCTGTCTTTGAGAATGTATGGATTAATTTGAAAGATGAGATTTACATAGGAAATAATTATAGAACAATAAAAGTCTGAATGCTAAATAAATTAACAATCATTGCTAATCAAACCTATAGTTTTTTAAATGATCTCTGAACCCAGCCAATTAACTGTTCGGTCAGATTTCTACATCTCTCTATTTACTTAATTTACAATTATATTTATTTTGTTACTGCTTCGGGTGTTTTTTTGATAGAGTCTCTTTCTGTCAATGTGCAGGCAGGCTATGAATTGACTCAACATGGTCACAATTTGATCTCCTCACCTTGAGTGTAGGCTTCTAGCCAATAGAATATGACAAAGATAATGGAATGTCCTATCATTCCTGTGATTACAGTTTGTTATATATCACTCTGTCTTGCTAGCAGATCTTAGAGTCTCTTCTTTTGGCTTTATGAATGAAACAGCTTTGTTAGGAAAAGCCTACATGGCAGAAACCTGTGGTAAATGTCAGGGACCTGCATGCAGCTGCTAAAAGCTGAAGGTGGCCTCCAACTGACAGCCTGCAAGAAGCCAGGTCCCTCAGTCCTACAGCCACAAAGATATCAATCAAGCCTATTGCTTCTCAGCCTTTTAGCTAAGATCAAGTGTAGTATCTGTTCTGTAGATATGGCCTCCATCCATGGACAATATATTAAATGTATTTTTGGAGCAGGGGGATGAAATGGCTTGCTCTGTCCATTCTGCACATCGACCAGGTATTCCAAGACTTCTAGGAAGGTGCACCCCCTCGGGGACACAATAGATCAAATGAAAGGTAGAATACTTACTTGTAGTGGTTTCTTACTTTCCATAGCTGGTGCCCCCTCAAAATATTCAGCAAGACCTTGACTGGGTAGCTCAGTTGGTTAGAGTATTGACCCAATAGCCAAGATTGAGGGTTCCATCCCCAGTCAGGGTATATATGAGAATCCACCAATGAAAGCGTAAACATATAGAACAGCAGATTGATACTTCTTTCTCCATTCCACTCTCTTTCTCTAAAATAAATTTTAAAAATTAATCCAGCCTATAAACTGAGTGAGTTTGGAAGCAACCCAGCCAACACCTTGATTACAGCTTGATTAGACCCTCAGCAGCAAACTCAGCTAAGCCATGCCCAGACTCCTGACCACAGGAGATAATAAATGTGTGATATTTTAAGCCAATAATTCGGAGGGGATTTTCTACAAAACAACAGAAAACTTTTACAGTAGAAATTTTAAGATTGCAATACATAAGAGTACTATTGAACCCTGCTGTGCATTGATTAAAAAGAAAAACAGAAAGCCAAAAGATTTGCCTGACTAAAGTCAGAACGTCTTTAAAAAGGACTTCTGTTCTGCCCCAAGAAACATAAATTTTTAGATTTAGTTAGATTTTTAGAAGGACACAGCAATTCCAGAGGAAATAACCAAGGAAAATTGGTATGTGCTGTATCTGAGTTAGAAGGGAAAATGAATATCCAGTAATCTTTATGGTTTAAACCAACTTCACACTCCTAGAATAATTGGTCATTGTTTATTATCCTTTTTTATATATTATTGTGTTTAATTTGCTCAAATGTTAAGAATTTCTGAACTTTTGCCTATGAAGAATACTGGTTTGTAGTTTTCTAGCAACGTCTTTGTGTGGTTTTAATATCTAAATAGTGTTGTCCCATAAAAATAAATTGAAAAATATTCCCTCTGCTTCAATTTTCAAGTCTTCTACATCCTTATTTTTTTTTTCTACTTGTTCTATCAATGTGGAGAGAGTGTTGAAATCTCTGGCTAAAACTGTGGACTTGTCTATTCTTTCTTTTTCAGTTGCTTCATGAGTTCTGAAGTCTGTCATTTGACACGTAGACATTTAGGATTGCAATGGCCCCTTGATAGTTGACCCCTTCGTCCTCTTTATTCCTGATAGTGGCCTTTGCTCTGAGATCTGCTGTGTTTGATACCATTATAGCCACTATATCTTACTTTTGAATAGTGTTAGCATGATATACCTTTTTCCATTGTCATTTTTTAAGTTATTTGTGTCTTATGTATCTAAAGTAGGCTTCTTGTAGACCCTTCACACTACTATTAACATGGTTGTGTTAACTTACCATCTTCTTTTATTTCTATTTAGTCAACCTGCTCTTTTTACCCTTTATGTTCTTTTTCTGCCTTCTCTAATTTTTGGATTGATCTTTATGACTCATTTTATCTCCATGATGTCATATTAGTCATAATTCTTTATTCCAGTTTGTGTATGTACATCGTTATGTGAGGATTTACTTATCATAGCCTACAATCAAGTAATGTTATATGACTTCACTTACATAGTCCCACCTCATCTGCAGTTTCACTTCCCAGTTTTCAGTTACCCGTAGTCAATGGTGGTTTAAAAATATTTAATGAAAAATTCCGGAAATAGACATTCCTAAGTTTTAAATTGCAAGCTATTCTGAGTTGTGTGGTGAAATCTGTGTTCTGTCCTGCTCAGTCCATCAGTCTCCCTTTGTCCAGCATATCCTGACCCTAACCCACTGTTAGTCACTTAGTGGCTGTTTAATTATCATCGGTTATCAGACAGAGAGAGACCAGATTCACATAACAGTTATTACAGTGTATTGTTATAATTGCTCTGTTTTATTATTCATTATTGTTATTAATCGTACTGTGCCTAATTTATATATTAAACTTTATCATAGGTACATATGTATAGAAAAAACATAAAATACATATAGTTTGTTTGGTATGATCCATAGTTTCAGTCCTTCACTGAGAGTCTTGGAACACATCGCCCAAGGTTTAGGGGGAACCGCATACAGTACAAGGCTGCTACAACAGCATACTTTTCATTTCTATCTTCCTTGTCTTTGTGCAATTGTTTTCATTCATTTAGTCCTGCATATGTTATAAATCCCACATATGTTGTTATAACAGTTGCTTTGAAAAGTAGGTTATCTTTTATAGAGATTCTTAAAATACTAAAAAGTCCTGTGTTTACTCACATATTTGCCTGTCCTAGTGTTTTTCCAACCCTTTGCATAGATCCAGATTTCCACATCATCATTTTCCTCTTTAACATTTCCTATAATGTAGATCTGTCAGTGGTAAGCTATTTCAGCTTTTGTGTTTCTGAAGTGTATTTTGCCTTCATTTATGAAAAATGTGTTTACTTGGCATAGAATTATAAGTTGACAGTTTCTTCTTTTCAGCACTGCAAATGCTGCTTCACTGTGTTCTGGCTTGCAGTGTTTCCAACAAGAAGTCTGCCATCACTCCAACAAGAAGCCTTGTGTCATTGTCGACAAGGATATAACATGTCATTGGCATTCTGTATGTCAATAACGAACACCTTTATTCTTCTGATCATAATGTGCCTTTTTTTACTGAATGCTTTTAATATTTTTCTTTTGTCACTGGTTATCCCTGTTTTTATTCCCTTATCCCTGTTTTTAATATTTTTATTACTGTTTTATTATAGTGTTCATTCTTCATAAGTCTTGTGCTTAGACTTTGTTAAGCTTCTTGGATCTCTAGGTTTCAGTTGTTATTTCTTCAGATAATGTTTTTATTCCTCTCTCTTACTCCCCACTTTTCAATTCCAAATACATACATATGAGACTGCTTGAAGTTTCCCACAGTTTACTGATACACTATTGGTTATTTTTTAAGCATCTGTGTGTTTCCCTAGGGCTGCCATAACAAATGACCACAAACTGGTGCTTAAAATAACAAAAATTTATTCTCTCACAGTTCAGGCAGTCAAAAATCCAAAATCAAGGTATTATTAGCATGATTGGTTGCCTCTGCACACTCTGAGAAGTAAAGTGTCCTGTGCCTCTCTCCCAGCTTCTGGAAGTTGCCAGCAATCCTTGGCATTTCATGGCTTGTAGGTATATCACCCCAATCCCACCTCCATCTTCACATGACCCTCTTCCCTGCTTTTGGTTTTCCTCATTTGTTTCCTTTCTCTCAGGGATTACTGTGCTTTACTACCTAATCTCCATTGTCTGAAAACTATACTTTCATAGATTTCCTGTTGTTATTGCTGTTTGGTTTCAGAAGGATAGTACATACCATCTGTTTTCTATCTTATCCAGAGCCAGAAGTCTCCCAGTGACCTTACAGAGTACACAATTTCTGTAAATACTCTCTCCATGAAATTTAGTATCCCTCATCCTGAAAACTACATGCATGTTTCACACAATACAATATCTCACATGAAATCAAATCACTAAAGAAAAAGCCAGGGTTGTTTGTTATGATAAACAAGTTGGACAGTTGTAGACACTTCTCTTTTGAGGAATTGAATGAATGGATCATTGAGTTACACATTTCAGAGTTGTTGAAATCCACACCAACAACTTCATTCTTGGGATAGACATCTTTACTCTGTAGAATTCAATATTTGTAATTTGTCAAGCCCTTTAAAAAAGGGGAGAAATTGAGTGAAAGCTGTTAAGTGTATTTTATCTTTAAACTCTCCCGTTTTGGAAACTTTTGATTAGTGGTTTTGCTTAGTTTCTCAAAAGCCCTTTGTGCCAGAACATGGCATTTGAATACAAATAAATTCCATAAAGTGGATAGAAATTTCTGCTAAGGTAGCTACCTGCAACAAGACTTTTTAAAGTCTAGTAAATGACAGGAAATCATCTACTAGGGGATGCCCAAATCCCATTTCATCTCAGTCTCTGTGCTCACAAAGAGTCCATTTTGGTGATTTATGAGGAAGGAATGGTGTATCACTCACTTATTTTCTTCAAAACATTGTGCGGGTGGCTTCCCCAATGACAGAATGAATAGTAAGGTCGAGTGTTATAAATTCTCTATAGTGTTAGTCCAGTCTAGGGACACATAGAGAAAAGTTTAGGTATAAGAAAGCACTGAATGGCAAATCCCCCTGTATTTAATTCCAGATGATGTAACTAAGCACCAATACAAGAAGCCTCACAACTCTACCCACATAACATAAACCTCCAAAATATCTGTCTCTGCAAGCCCAGACATTCTTTTAGCCTACAGCTGCTTTGGGGAGGGAGATTGCTTGACTTACCATGGCAAGGTTCCATGTATTATGAATGTATAGTGGGGGAAATCATTTGAATGGGCCCAATTGTACACTATGCCATGCCCCACTAGGACTGGTCAGAGGAAAGCGAATGGCAGAGCCTGCAGTGCAAACCATAACTGAGTGGACTATTTCTTCACCATGTTGGGGAAAGACTAGTAACTGGTACATGTAGCCTTTTCTAAGATTTGTACAATGGATGCCAAAAATGGGAATAGTGACAATCTGAGTCACCTGTACGTCAGGTGTTAGACTTTTATTCCTTCAGGAAATACATTTTTAACCATGAATTAGTTCTAATTTTATAGTAACCTGAAAAAAAGCTCCTCCTCAAACCCAAGATATTTCTATGTCCAGCAACAATTTTAGGTCATTCAGGGAAGACAGTCTCTGACTGTTTGTTATTGTTTAGATGATTATTTACCTGTTCCTGAGCTACAAGGGACATCTCTTGTTTCTCATTTTGTTCTCAAAGAAAAACTTCCCAAAGAAAAATATTTTTTCACTTATCTCTGTAGGTTTGAGTCAGTCTTCCGAGGCTGGCTGCCTGA